>JAMRYI010000150.1:0-275468 GCA_029231635.1 Ditylenchus weischeri
GAAAAAATTAGCTCCGGCTCCGAAATCTTGATTCAAAAAATTAGCTCTGCTCTGGCTCCGAAATCTTGATTCGAAAAATTAGCTCCGGCTCGAAATCTTGATTCGAAAAATTAGCTCCGGCTCTGGCTCAAAATCTTGATTCGAAAAATTAGCTCCAGCTCTGGCTCCGAAATCTTGATTCGAAAAAATTAGCTCCGGCTCTGGCTCAAATCTTGATTCGAAAAAAATTTGCTCCGGCTCCGAAATCTTGATTCGAAAAATTTGCTCCGGCTCCGAAATCTTGATTCGAAAAATTTGCTCCGGCTCGAAATCTTGATTCGAAAAAAATTTGCTCCGGCTCCGAAATCTTGATTCGAAAAAATTTGCTCCGGCTCCGAAATCTTGATTCGAAAAAATTTGCCCCGGCTCCGAAATCTTGATTCGAAAAATGATATCATATTCTGATATCATATTCGTGTCCAGCATAGTCGGTTTGCTTATAAAAATGCTCTTCAATTTAAAAAATTCGTCATATTTTGAATCCTCTCGAGACAATAAATTTAACAAAAGAAAGATTAGAACTTAATTTTAGGTAAAGTTTTGTTAGAAACCAAGTAAAAAATCCATGCAGAAGTTCAATGATTAGGCTAAATTTTTTGAATTGGCGAAGGACAATTTAAAAATGGTGGCCATGGTCCTTTGAATTTGTTTCTTGCAGAGTTCTAATAGTTTTTTTGTAACATAAATTCATATGTGACTTCATTCTCCTAGATTAATAAATCGATTGTCTGACTCACACTAGCAAAATCATCACTTAAAAAACTTTCAGCTTACCATAAAAAACTGGTCTCCAAGTCATCCGAAGAAGGAAAATTTATGATATTTACTCAGCCCTTTCCAAAACTAAAACTGATTGCGAAACCAAAATAAGAGATAAATTATAAATTTTTATTTTTATTTTTAAGAAAAAGATTTTATTTGCTAAAATCGGAAGTTAGGAGTCTTAAATGATGCTCGAAAAAATTATACTTACCTTCATATTGTGTTCTTTGCATGATATTTATGGCCAAAACGTGGCTGGCACAACGAGCTTACCTGGTCTAACAACAAGCAATCAGTCCCAGGCCAGATGCAGCGACGGAATGCCTGCAATTTTTCGTACTTTTTTGTTTTGCTTAAAATGGTACGGCGACAGTCCCACCGGAGGCAATTCCGCGACGGATAATTCCGCGGAATTTCAATTTTCGACATCCCTGCTAGGCAAAAAGTTAATTATGATACCGGATTCGAAAAGAATTATTTCGGAATGCAAATTTGTTAAGTACCTGTTTGTTATAAATAATAAAAAAATACGCGAGCTATTTAATATCATCCGTGGCTCAGTGGTCAAGCGTTGGCGGACTGTGTAAGTCGGTCCGATTCCTATTGGAAGCAACGTTTTTCCTTAACTTTTACTAAAATGCGACATTTTAATTCTTGTTTGAATTACACTGGTACCCGCCTTTCAAAATATTCCCATCGGCGGCGAGCATGCCCCTTTAAGTTAAAATTTGAAGAAGGTGAATGTGGAATCGACCATGCTGAACACGAATCCGGTGTCAGAATTTGGTTTTTCCCTAGCACGGACGTCAAAAATTGAAATTCCGCGGAATTATCTGTCGCGGAATTGTCTCCCGCGGAATTTTCGCCCGCAGAATTGTCCCCGTGCCCTTAAAATAACTGAATAAATCCTAAAGTTTAATTGACTGTGAAGAAGGCCGTTTAAATTACTCAGCCGGTGCCCAAACCCTTAAAGCCTTTTTTTAAATAGGACCGATTTCCGAACCGATTTTTTTGTAGGACGGATATGTCAGTCTGGAAATCGAACAAACAGACTTTGATTTATATTTTAAAGTCTGTTTGTTCGATTCCCATATTGACATGGCCATCCAACAAAAATCAGTTCGAAAATCGGTCCGATTTAAAAAAGGCTTTTAGGATTTGGGCACGGGTCCGATCACTTTTTGTGGATTTTATTGTTTTCTCACCATCATTGTTATTCGCTACTTTTATACATTTAATTTTTTACTATTGCTTTTTTGTTGTTAAGCATGCAACGAGCAACGAGTGTGCGATGGCGATCCCAATTTAGCTTGTGAAAATGTTCAAGGAGCCTATTACTGCTGTAAGTATATGCAACGCTAGTAATCTCTTTAACTAAATGCATTTTAAACCAGGTGATCCACTTGGATCTAGTCAAGCTACTACTATAGCCAGTGGTCTTAGTTCAACCGTTTCTACTTTAACCAGTACTACAACTTCTCTGCCACCTAATCAAAATAGTAGTTCAACAAATGGTGTGCCTGTAGCTAGTTTAGTAACCACTACATTAAGTCCTGGAACCTCTAGTTTGGCAACTTCACCAGGTTTCCTTTTGGCATGATTTTATAAATTTTTGTGTGTGTTTAGGACTAAGCAGCAACACCTCAACAGTCCCACCAGTAGTAGATCCAGAAAGCACTCGTGAGTAGAGCTTTAGCAACCCATTTTTTTCGGCATGCAAAAATTCGTAGTTCAATTATTTAGAATGTGCCGATCAAAGGCCTGATGTCTGTGTGCTAATCACAGATATGTGTACCATTCCGGTATGTTTCTATTGAAATTGTGGTGAAACAAATAAAAATTCATTAGTTTTAATTTTTCTATTAGAAATGGATAAAAATCTCGAACTGCAACTTTTTCACTAAATTATTTATTAAAGTTATCCCATAAGGGACTCGATGGAGGCGATGGACCTTGAAGGACCTGTGGGAAAAATGGCTTTGGGGAAAAGGGTACCTATTATTAACAACCAAAAAAAATGTAAAAAAATATTGTACTACTTATATTAGGATAGACTGACATTTTACAGTTTTTCTACTTAGATAAGGAAGTAAAAAACGTGGCTCTAGTGTAGAATAGATCTCCATTTTATCATTGGCTGCCCCTTTTGTTTTTAAAAGCCACACTTCAAACACCTATACTTTTAGAAACACCGCCCATTTGTCGCAGAAGTCTGTCCAAGAACATGCAACTTGTGTCCCCAACCTACTGAGTGCACGGATAAATATATTGCGAAGTTTTTTTATATATTTTTTTATCAAAATATAATAGTTTAAAAATCAGCTGCCGAGTCTGGGCTCGTAACAATTTTTGCAATTTGGTGATATACCGAGAGGAAACAAAGAGGAGACTTTGTGGAGCAACTTGCTGTATGTGCAATAGAAATAGCCAAATAGCCAATCCACTATGTCCTATGTCAAATTCTACTCGTTCAACCACGTTGCCTAGTTCTCTACCTACAGGATCTACTCCTTCAAACCTATCTTCAAGTCCAGGTGTTAGTACTTCACTGCCTCCATCAAGATCCACTACAGCTGTTTCCGGAAGTCAATCGACTACTCTAATAACTACTACTTTACCTGATCTACTTGGAAATTCATCTGTTTCACCAAGCGCTGGTTTTAGTTTACCCTCTACACATTCCATGTCTCAGACCATGCAACCTCCACCTGGTATGGGGACCCAGAGTACTAATAATTCATCCAGTTCTTCAACCAGTACACTTGTAAGCACATCTGGTTCTATCCTTAGCACACAGACTTCTACAATGGCAAGTAGTAGCACAAGAAGAAATGGTCAGGTGCGCCCACGAGCTGGAGTTGGTCAAAATGGATCTAATGGAGGAGGGACAGCAGCGGAGGATGGTGCTATGGGAGAAGGAGATTTGGACCAAGGTACACAAAACACATCCACTAGCACAAGACGCCCACGAGCAGGTCAATAAGAAGCATACAAATCGCAACGAGAAAAGAACAATAACTTAAAATTTTTATTTTTATTAAATGGATAAATATTTTATTATTTACAAAGTTTCACACATAATTTAAATTATTTGCTCAAGCAAAGCTTTTGAAGTTAGGAAACAGACACAAACTTTCTGTAAAGCATAGTATTTCAAGTTTAAATTTTTAAAAGCAGAAAATTTTTTTTCCGGATGGGAGGGTGGGTCAGAAGAAGCACACGCCTACCCCACCTCCCCGGTGTCAGATTTTTTATGGTAAAATGGCCTCAAAAATTCTGGTGCCCCTCTCCAGTTAGAAATTCCTGGCTACGCTTCTGTATCTGTTTATAAATTGAAAAAGAATTTTTATGAGCAAATCTTGAAAGTTTATACACATTAAAAATACAGTCAAATTATTTTCTCCGTCTTCCTAGACCTAGTTGACTAAGTGCATTCCATTGAGCCAACCCTCCTGGTCCTTGAGTCAAAGCTGGGTTGTTGAGCAGTGGATTGCTGAGTCCACCGAGACCTGTTAATCCATTAAGACCACCAAGCTGGTTGAAACCGGCAAGCTGGTTAAGACCCGTTAAGCCTCCTAGGTTCAATGTTGGACTCCGCTGTTGCACAGTTTGAAGGGTTTGTGGGGTAAGTACCTAAGCCATTTTTTTAAATAGAGCGAGTTTTACAAATACTTACCTGCGCATTATTACCCACTCCCAACCTCTGAAGCAGTTGAAGAAGCTGAAGGTTGGTGTTAGTATTCAAGCCTTGATTCACATTCAGATCTCCAAGTCCAGCAGTTCCACCTCCTGTCAAGAGACCATTGAGACCATTAAGATTAGTTCCATCTATTTCTAGAGACACGGTCCCTCCTCCTCCGACTCCTGTATTAACTCCTGGCTGTAATATAGGCCCAATAGGCTGGGGATAAGGCCTTAAAGGTATATAGCCCCCATAACTGCGAAACCTATTCCCACAACTATGTACTGAAACTACTAAAAAAGAGTAAATAAGTAATAGTGTTAGGCTTAAGGCACATCTTTTTTGCATAATCATATTGCAAAAATTCAACCCATTTTGGAAAATGGAAAGCATAAGCTTAGTAAATACAAGGAGATCGGGTAGAGAGCTAAAAATTAAAGACCCATTAGTTTGTTCAACTGATTCTTGAACGTCAGAAACTTTTTTATTTTTAATATAGTTATATAAAAAAGTTAATTGCAAGGTTTAAAATGATCAAGAAGTTTGGTGAAATTATTGATTGAATTTCCAAATTTTTCTTCAAACACATTGGCTATTATTTGAAAAAAATGGTAGCCGGGCAAGCCAGTGAAGTCTTTGAGTTGATCTATTGATACAACAATAGCTCATCACTTAAAAAGAATTTGACCAGATCAACAAATTTGGATTTAGGAATAAATTTCGGTGCTAAAAGTTCTTTCAACTCAGTTTCACTTTCTAGCTCTCTGCTTTGTATTGCATACCATTAATAAATGTATTTACATCCAGACTAGAGCGAAAATATTAACGTTTTTGTTCCTATTTGTGTGGAAAGCGCAGAGAGAACGACGAGCTAGCATGTATTCTATTAGCGGGCATCGGCAACCATTCGTCGCCGATAAATTGCCATGCGGCCAATGACTGGTGTAGCCATTAGTCACACGGCCATTCAGCGGCAACGAATGGTTGTCGATGACGCTTAGGGTACCGTTGCTGATACATTCTATCTCATTGGTTATAAAAATAAGTGTCAAATTGTTCTGGCCAGTACAAACTACCGTATTTATTCTAATAGACGAGTATACCCATCTCTATTTTTCAACCCCCCTCTAGGGTACCCAAAGCGACAATAAAAATAAAAACAGAAAAACAACTGAATTTTCTTAGCTTTTTAGGCCATTAGCAGTCTTCCAGTGAGCAACGTTCAATGCGCTTCTTCTTAGCATTGGCGTTCAGTTTTTGGCGCTTCTGGTACTTGAACGGCTTCAAACTCAAATCTTCTCTTAAAATCTTGTGTGCGGCGTCAGGGTTCACTTCAAGTTTATTGGCCAACTTTCGCACAGAGTTTTTCTTGGTCGTCGGATTTCGCATGATCATTGCTTTGGCACGCTGAATATTGTTCTTACTTCTTGCAGTCTTCTTTCGGCCTCGTCCAGGTCGGTCCTCTACCGTTCCACGCTCAATTGCTTTTTGGACTGTGGCTTTGGGAATTCTCAAGTCTGTGGCGATTTTTCCCATAGAATCTCCAAAAGAATGCATTCTAAGTATCGCAGCTCGTAATTCTTTCATTTTACTGCTAAAAAACCGTAAAATAACAAAACAGCAACAAAAAAATAGCATAAAATCAATCGTATACGTTATTTTCTGACACCCTGTACTTTATTTTTGTTTTTCAATAATATTTTCTGCTTTTAAATTTTTATAATAAAATAAGAGATTTATTACTTTAAAATTTGTTACGCAAAGCGTAAGTTTTGAAAAATCATTAACATGAAAAATATTTAAATGTTCGTTTAAAATAAAAAATATATTTAATGGTTAATTAACTTTATGGCGGTCACTTGAGCACAAAGTGCTCATAATTTTTTTGATCACCCTTGGTTGTCGTTATTATGAGATCTCCTGTAATTAAACTTCAGGATCTGGGAAGCCCTAGCTCTCATCTTTAAAATGAGATATTAAGCGGTCCTAAACTAAAGCAACGTGACGGAAATATTACTGTTTGAACATGATGGTCACGTATGGGCACTTGAGCACCAAGTGCTCATTTCGAAATATATGGCACTTTGTTTCATTTGTTTGGTTTTATTTTTTTGTTTCATCATTTTGGCTAAACTCAAACTCTGAAAAAGCTCAATTTTCGTCTTCAACAACCTGCTGACATTGGTGAGCTATGTTCCCAAGAAAAACAAATCCATGCTGGTGCTATCCTCCATTCATCATAATGAGAGCGTTGAACAGGACGAATCTGAAAAGCCAGAAATCATCAATTTCTACAATGAAACGAAAGGTTGGGTTGTCGAATCAATCAGTGGGACGAGTCTTGTTGGTTAACTACTGAAATGTGCCCTGATACTGGCGGATTCGAACCAGCAACCTCGGTTATGAGTATATAAAGCACTACACCGATGCCTCTCTCTTTAACAATTACTCATAACCCACTCCGGAGTGGCCAAAAGCCAGAAATAACTTGTTTTTGGGGTCTACTAAATGGGTGGTAGGGGAGTGGGCTGGTTAAACTTTTTGCGAAAAATCGATTGGTGATGGGCTTAATTGCTCAGAATTCCACACTAATGTATTGTAAAGCTTCAACTACACCAAACCACACGATTCTGAGATTAAGCCTATCGGACTGGAATTCCGATCCGCTCAATCGCTTTTTCGCAAAAAGTTAACCCTCTTTAGTAAACACCAAAAACCAGTTATTTCTGGCTTTTAGCCACTCTGGAGTGGGTTCTGAGCAGTTCTGAAAGAGAAAGGCGTCAGTGTAGTGCTTCATATACTCATAACCGAGGTTTCTGGTTCGAATCGGCCAATACCAAGGCGCATTTCTACAAAAAGAGGCACTTTTTCGCTTTTTTGACTAAAACGCAGAGGTTCCCTGATAACGATTTTCGGGACTTGATATGATAGTGATAGGGAAACATTAATTTCCCGCCTGATATGATAATGACATGATAAGGCCGGCAAAATTCCCGTCTGATATGATAGTGATGTGATAGGGTTCCTGTGTTTTTCGTCTGATATGATATGATAGTGATAGACCTCGGGAATTTTTTGCGTGATATGATAGTGATTTGATATGGTAACGTCTGATATCACGTGATATCACACGCTTTTTTTGTTATCAGATGAATTTGATATGATACTCTGTTTAATATGAAAATTTTTGCGAAACGTTTCGCAAAAATTTTCATCATATCATTTTTCTTATTATTTGGCGCCAACTTGAATATTTTGGTGTTTTGACAAAGATAATGGTATCATACCAACCGAATGAAGTGGTCGTCCACTTGGTGCGATTTTTTTTACGTTTTTCATGTTCCAAAACCTGTTTTCTAGACTAACTCGGGCATGCTGAAGATAGTTTGATAGTGGTAAAATGCCGTTTTCTCGAGTATTTTTGAGTTTTGGACAATAATTGATTTTGGCGAAATCAATTATTGTCTAATACTCAAAATACTCGAAAACGGCATTTACCACTATCAAACTATCTTCAGCATGTTTAATCTAGAAAACAGGTTTTGGCATAAACGTAAATCGCACCAAGTGAACGACCTCATTCGGTGGTATGACCATATCTTTGTCTAAAATTGCACCAAAATATTCAGTTAACGCCAACTAATAAGAAAAATGATATGATGAAAATTTTGCGAAACGCCCCTGCACGTTTAATACTGTGTTTGATTAACAGAAAAAAGGGGGCACATTTTCACGAAAAGGAGGCATTATTACGTATCGTCCTTTCTTTATCTAAAACAGTTGTACAATTACGAGTTGAGGGTCCCAGAAACGGAGATTGACCAGGCAGAAGGTTGTCTATTGCTAATACAAAAAAGTAAAATAATTGCGCGGAATCCTGTACTATCCTCAGAGCGCAAACTTTTTCACTTTTAAGAACTACTTTCAAGATTTTTAGCATCGAAGTTCTTGCATTAGTTGCTATAAATTCATGATTACCAAAATGTCAGACTCCAAAATTAGAAAAATGATGGTAGGAATGGTTATTGAAAATAAACAAAATACACGAAACATACCAGCTGCCAAAAAACTCTTTATTTAACTACTGTAATCAGAGTTCTAGATCAAACTCCATATGCATTTTTTGTTCAATCCCTAGCTTTTCGACAGACTTTCTCATAAACACTAGGAAAGGCTGTTTTACAATCATATTTGGCTCTTAGCCAATCATACAAAGACGCATCAAACATTTCCCAAAACTCCGAGCAAGACATATAGCAGTCAGCATACAGCATTTGGAACCTAAAACTCAAAATATATTTTTCAAAAACCAAAAACAACCACTCTGAAAATTAATCACCCTTGAGACTCTCTGACATATTTTTCCAATTTCCTTGTAGTGTGTGCTGGATCATACTTGGCCAAAGTGCAGTTACCATAAACTCCAATGTCTACATAAAGCTTATTGACCCCACTTCTGTTGCGTATCAAGCCAGGTTGAGAAGGCAAATTAAAAGGGCACAACCAGAGAGGATAAACACAAACTTCAGAGTCTAGTACTCGAATACTTTCCTCCAATTGGGCAGCTGGGATAAAAAGGTCTTGAAGCACATGATGTCTGTCATACAAGTTCTTGATTGGTCTCGGCATTGTTAACTTGAGCAAAGAGATCTTGGGAGGAATTGCCCAGCCAAGTAGGTAACGAAACAGAGGATGGTTTCCAAAGGGTATAAGATCCTAAAGTTTGTAGAGTTTTTATAAAAATGAGTGTCAAGCAAAATTTAATTGCCTGTATTTCCCAGAAAATGCTTTTGGAGTGTCGATGGTAGTAGTCTCGCAATGGGATGTATTCCACAACTGTCTAAAAGTTTACAATCAGAATTTTTAGTACACTTTATTGGTGCATAGATAGACGCTCATTAAATTTCATGCATATGAATACTTCTAAGCTAGAGTGGTTAAAATTTTGTTCAAATACTATGACTTGGTTCTCACTGTGGTCCGGAGCAGGCATGTGCACGGGCCGAAAAAGTCACGGGCCGGGCCGGGCCGAAAAAGCCCGTCATAATTTATAAAGGTTAGAACTCCCACCTTTTTTTAAATTTAATTTCATGAAAATTGTTTCAATTGTGGCCAATTTATTTCTCATTAACTCTATCTCTCTCATTTACAGTCCGATTACCATATTTCAATGAATAATTTTAGAAGCGTAACTAATCAACAATGAGCAATCAGGACTTCGAAGTAGAAGCAGACCTTTTTGGATTTGCATCACCTCCATTGAAAAAAACCGTTTAAATGGTGAATAATTAAATTTCTTACATCTCTTTGCATTCCTGTTAACTCTAATTTATCTATCAGATAACTCGACCAAACTTGCTATCGATCTAAGTAAAGAGGATATTTTGGGAATGCTAGAGCTCAAGTCAAAGAAAGTCTTCCTTAATGTCAAGCCAAATGATGATATCTTTCAAGTGGTTGAGTACGAGCCCAGTGGTAACAAATAGAACGCTGCGCCAACTAAATTTCTGTGGTGTCTTAAATGCAAGAGTCTTTTGGTAAACAAGGATGGTGGTCACATAACGTAGGTTCTTATAAATCCGGGGTTTAAGCTTGATCTTTTTTTAGTCGTCATAAATCCAAGCACAAGAAAGCAGTGGATCCAGTAAAGATCGATCAAAAGTCACTAATCTCCTTCTTAATTTAGGTGATTCAAAGTGTTCGATCATTGATAGTCCCGTTCGAGAGAAAGATCCTACGGGGGTTGGAAAAAACTGCAGCGCTACTATTTCTTCGTCAATTGATGCTCTGTTTCAATCAGAATATACAGAATTGACTCCATCGTGCGAAGTAGATCGATACATTGCTAAGAAATTTGTGGAAGTACCGAAAGACCTAGGCCTATTCTGGAAGAAAAACGCAGAAGAGTTTCCTGGTCTCTCCCAAACTCGCCCGAAAGTTGCTATCTATCCCGGCGGCTACAGCTGAAGATGAGAGGATGTTCAGCATTCTACGCTTTCTGGTTGGTGAGAATAGAGAACGTTTGTCCGCTGAATCAATTTCTTCTATTTGTGTCGGAAAATCTTTAATGGAAAATGTTATTTTATTTGAGTGATGTTGCTTAATAAATGTTATTGCAAAAAATGATTGTGTGAATTTTACTGTTGACTGTTTGGTAGCCGGCCCGGGCCGGGCTAAATTTTTTTTTGACTAGGCCCGGGCCGGGCCGAAAATATTTTTACCCGGGCCGGGCCACCAAAAGTACGGCCCGTGCACATGCCTGGTCCGGAGTCACTAACTTTTAAAAAAAATGTAAATAAATAGCTATAAATATCACAATTTACCTTTTTGCCAGCAAGTATATCCTCCACATGCTTGAAAAACCAGGGCTTATAGAACCGACCAATAGGATTGTAAGAAGCATTTTTGGGCAGCTCATCCTGAACCAAATCATTGGCTACGGTCAGACTAATATAAAAAATACCACAAAATATCCAGTCATTATCACACCCCTCATCTCTGCTGAACTGAATTCCTTCCACAAACTCATTTTCTGTCAGGCCTGATTCATCCCTGATTCTTTGACCCACTTCCTACAAATATATAACTAACTATTTTCACTAATCCAAAGTACTTACCCTGAGTGTAAAACACGGATAGTAGGTTAGTCTAACATATTTCTGACAAGGAATGATCCTGAGAGTGGCCGCAACCAGGAAGCCCAAGCTTCCGTGCGACCAAGGAATGCCGTAGAAAAGTGACTGATGGTCACTATCGGACTTTTTAGTAGCTACCACAAGTTCTCCATTGGCTGTTACTATTTCGTAGGAAAGGCAAATGTGCTGGAACAAACCAAACTTCTGACCAGAAGACTCCACTCCAGACCCATTAATCATGCCTCCCACTGTCAGATCATCCAATTCTGGGACTATAGGCAGGGTATAACCCAAGGGTATAAGGAATCTTGTCAGCTGACCCATGGTCACCATAGGCTCTACTCGCACTGTAAGGGCTAACTTGTTGATCTAAAGATGGTGGATAGGATTTTAGGTGGTTTTAGAAGAGTATATACCTCCAAAATGTCCACTAGCTGATCAGTCTTGATACCTAACATGTGCTTTTTATAAAGCGGGAACCGAAAACACATGGTCATGTAGCCGGCCCTGGCGGTGCATAGCTTCTTTTTTCGACCATCTTTGTTCCATTGACGTATCTGAAATTTTGTTTTTTACAAATGCAATTTGAGCGCGGCTCTCACATTTTTTTGCAATAGTTTATAAAAAACGAAACCTGTTTCTGAATAACAGCTACTTTTCTGTCATGAGCTTTTGGAGCTGATTGTAACTTGAAAATCAGCCAATTTCTAGCAAAAAAGTATGTCTCATAGATCAGACTTGCTGGCAGAATAAAGCAAATTACAAATATCCATCGGAAACGAAAAAGAAGAAATTCCAGAATTCTTTCGATTAAAGGGATTTTTCGTTTAGAGGGCAATAGATTATTGAATTCTGCTTGATAAGTAGCTGTCATACTGAACTAAATTTAATTTAATAAAAAAATGTGTGAACCTAACTTCAACCATCAAATTTTTGATTCAAATGTCTAATTTTCTACATTGATTTCTTTATCGACTGTTCATAAAATAACAGATAACAGCAGGGTACCGAATGAAAATTTTTGAAAAAAGGACAGTTTGCTGAAAAAGGACATATTGATCATTTTTAAGAAAAACGGGTCATTTTATCCACTGCTTATTGCCACTTATAAATTTTTTGACCAAAAATTTCAAAAATAAAGAAGCTTCTGGTCCCAAAAAGGACAAATCTGGCTCTATTAAAGAATCGGGTGCCAAAAACAGCTTGGTCCCCCAGTTGTTTTTTTTCAGTATTCTTGAAAAGTTTTTCATTTTTGTCCTGGTCTGATTTTTTTGTCGTGTCAATTCTTAGACAATTTTTGTCATTTCGTAGTTAGTCTGTTCTCTGTTCTCACAATTATCTAATATTTTCAGGCTAATATTTGCAATCATCATACCACAGGGATGAAATCTCAAAATCTTGAAAATAAAGACATTTGCACAAAATAAGCACATTTTAGGGTATTTCGGCGAAACATGCTATTTTATCTACTGCTTATTACCATTTTCATACCAAAAATAAGATTTTGACGTAAAATCTTAAAAATTAATAAGATTTGGGATCCCCAAAATTAAGACAAATCTTATTAATAAGGACAGATCACATCCCTGTTATACCGAAAGAATATGCCAGGTAATTCTTTTGATCTTTTTAAATTACTTTGTCTTACTTGTGTTTAAATCCGTAATCGACAAGAACAACTGTGTACAACAGTGTACGAGCAAACTGGAATCATGTCAATCATAAGATTAAGCGTCTAAGTGAGCAAAGTGAGCGAAGAGAGAATTTTAAAAGAATCATACGTTGTTGAAGCAATATTTCGCCAAAATTGCAATGTCGGTAAAAAATATCCTTGAATTTTTTTGAGCGTGTATCTATGATCAAACAGATAATTATGGCATTCATGTCCTCTGTATAATAAAAACATCTGTGCAATTTTTTTCGTATAATACAAAAAACAACAGGGGGCTAAGCTGTTTTCCATGAAAAATCAACAGGCGGGAACAAGCTGTTTTTGCATCGATTCTTAAATGATCTTGATGATGATGTCAATGATGTCAAATCGAGGGTTGACTATGCATCTAGAGTCACGATCTAGCTATGGCTGTCAAATTAAAGATTTACTATGCCTTTACAGTTATGATCTAGCTATTGCTGTCGAATTGAAGGTTCACTATGCATCTATAGTCATGATCTAGCTATTGTAGTTCAATTAAGTGTTGACTATGCATCTATAGCAGGGCTTGCAAACGTCCTAAAGATTTGTCCTTTATTTGGAACATCAAATCTTTAGAATTTTTGAAATTTCACGTTAAAATCTTTATTTTTGTTACTCAAAACCCAGTAAGCACTGGATAAATAGCACTTTTTGACCAAATGTCCTTTATTTCATAAAAATGTCCTTTATTTTAAAATTTTGAGTTGGAAGCCCTTATCTATAGTCATGATCTAGTTATTGTTACACCTATTATTTTCTAAACATTTTCAAATTTTAATGCAATAAATAATTATTCGAAAGGATTATTGACAAGATTTATGTGGTCCCACGCGCATTACAACCTTTTAAATTCATATGATGAGGAAGAGACATGTCTTTTAAACAGTTAGTACCATTTTATATGGACATTATAACATGGGTACCCGTCGATGGGAGGGAGGAGGCAACGGCGCTATGCTGTATTCACTGTACATTTTTATTTGACATAAATTTGACATAATAGATGAGTAAATTGCACACTAGAAACAAGCTTGAACAGCTAAAAATAATTCAAACATAAAAAACGGAAAACTTCCACAAATATTTATTTCAAAACATTGCACCCAATATCTAATCAACGTCTTTTTCTGTGTGTGAAAAGAACAATATTTGTTTATTACCTTCAGAGTTCTCGGTGAGTTCAATCACAATAAATAAAAAGTAAAAGAGACCACGAAACTGACAGTGTTTGTTAAAAAAGGTTAAAAAATAAGGAAAAAATTCTTAAAATAAATAACTGCCCACACACAATAATACAAACCAAAAAAACTAAAATACCAGCAATTATATTATCAATTTGTAAGGCGGCCTTGACTCATCGATTTTCGCTTTGTTAGTAGTAGTTTTGTTAGAGATTGCAAAGAAAGAGACAAAATTCTGAAATTTGCGATAAATGAACAAAGAACTTTTATTTATTAGCTTCATGTGAGTTCTTGTGTAAACATTGTTTTCTTGTGTTAATTTATCAAGCTGTAGTTTTTATTAAGAACGATAATAAAAAGCTATTAAAACTAAAAAACTTAACTAAATAAAACTATTTTGCAAAAATAATTTGGCAAATATGCAAAAAAATCTGACTTTACTGGTACACCAAATAAATTATTTTTGACTAAAACTTGACTATTTTAGCTAATAAGGCAAACCCCCTTATTCTATCATGTTTTTTACTGAAGCTGAGCAAACAGACTTGCAAGATGCATTTTAGTCAATTTTTGTAACATGGAATTTAAAAATTCGTTTTCACAAATCGACTCAGCTTAAGTTATAATGATTTTTTGCTTAATCTCCTCTGTGGTTTGAAGTTACAGATAGGGTAAGGCGTAAACCACATAAGGGAATCAAGTAAAATGGTGTTTCTTCTTTTTTCAAATCACATAGCAAAACATTTCATCGTGAGCTGAATCGACGTGTTAAAAAATATTTTTGAAAAACGGCCTGTTGAAAAAGTTGTGGGCAAAAGAAAGTCTTCTAAATTTTATAAGACACCCTGTACTTTTTGAAACTAAAAAATTTTTTTCTTGCAAAACAGTGAATAACAATGGTGCGTCATCAAAAAAAATCATGAATTATGTTTTCATGACAAATGGATCTGTAGTGGCGTGTCGGGAGATACAGACACCAATGATAATTCGGTTCTATGGGTCAACATCAGAGACCCGAGAAGGGGCAGCACATAACTTCAACCTTTTTATCGACTGATTGAGACAGGCTGTCTACGAGCATCATAAAATTCTGGAAGACGACTAATCCTACTTTCTGGATGAAGACGAAATTGCAGAATCTCCTTCTCCAGCAAATTCGGAATATGGTAAGAAACGACACAGTGATAACAAAGTTACAGGCAATTTTAGTTACCGGCAGCAGTAAGGACAGTGATTATGTTCCATCCTACATGAGCAGCAGCTCATCATTTCGTATGTCGACATCATCCTCTGCACCCTCTCGTCGCTCCAGTGCCTCTATTGAGCTTGGTGGAGCTCGAATCTTGCACATTGAACCTCAGCAAGATCCAGAAGGTAAATATGTCAATATGTTTTAGCTACTTTTTGATTTCCAGGAACGAGAAGAAACTTGACCGCTATGAAATGTGCCATTCGAGCAAATCCAGGGCTGGACAGATGGAGACTGTACTCGAAAAAGAAGTTGGTATCTGACATTTACTGGACTGGACCTGCAATTCGTTCCGAAAAAGCTCTTGTAATCCACAACGTGCTCAATTCACTGTTCCACAACTGAAGAATGGAGTGCATTACTTTGATCACGATCCGGGATGTCACTACTTCCCACTACGTATCGTGGAGACTTATTAACAACCACCATGTATTCAGTGGTTTATCGAAAGAATGATGACGGACTACCAAAGACTGCCGTACCATCCGGACACCATCAATGTCATACCATTAATAGACAACAGCTTGAAGTTTGTTTGCGAACTATTTTTCCTGTAAGCTGCTCGTAGATGTTTTTATAATTCTTAAACGTTCAGGGTCGAGGAGGTGGCACAGGCTATGTTATTCTGAAAAAAGGAGATCTTCCATACGAAATAATAATTATTTACGTTGGAATAACCTCTGAAACCATGAAAGAACGACAAAAAAATCACCTGAATCATCATCTTTTCGGATTCGTCACAGTTCTTCAAGGTGCATCTGACGAAGCGATTCGTAATTATAAGTTTGGCCTTTGTTTCACCAAAAATTAGTTTCAAAACTAACCTTTGACTTTTTCAGACATGATAGATTGCACCATGGCACACTCACCAGAAGGCTGTCCAACAGCTCATACATCAGCACGTCCTGTTACCTTGGCCTTGCGCAACCTTGAGTACCCTAAAATAGGAGCAGGCCAGACGCTCTACAACTTCAACACTATGGACGCCAGACCGTGGATGGGTGCAGTATTTGCCGAAACAATCCAATCAATCCAAAACTGGCTCATTGGACCTTCTCGATGGATTACAAATAGAAGATATATCCCTTGATTATTTTTGATATGATGCTTTTTATTTATTGTGTTACATTGTGTTACTACTTTAACTTCATATAACTTTTTTTATCACAACAGCTAATTTTTCAAAATAAAAATTACACCGACATTTTTTAAATGTTTTGCTTCAATTTGTGTTTACAATTTAAAACGCACGGGCATGGTACTTTAAATTGAATTCTTTTTGAAGCTTACCATGAACTAAGTCTAACCTTTGTAGTTTAAAAAATCATCTTTTACTAACGCAAACACTATTCCTGCAGCTATAAATTTTGCCCTATTGTCGTTTTTCCAACTGATAAAAAATTCTTTTCGCCTCACAAATGTCAAATTTTGTCTAATAAGCCTCTTTCGATGGAACAAACATTTCTTTAAAAACGCAAGAGAGGAATTATCAGTCACATCATTTGAATAAACTTTCCGGACATCTAGTATCGAAAAATCAAAGCATTTAAAGCGTCAAAGTTTGGATGCTGATTAGTTATTTGCTTTCTAAATGGCGATTTTTAGAGCGCTGATTCTTTTTATCTTATTACTTTCTATTACTTTTTATAAAGTAAGATCAGCTAACAAGGACTTTGCACTTGAAAGCAGCCTCTATTGCCCAGATTCTATATTTGAAAATGCCACTTCAGGGTACATATTTTCGCCAAACTTTCCTGATGATTACCCGGACAACAGAGACTGCATCTACAAGATTCAAGTAGGGCAATTTTTATTTGGCTGGTTGACTTCATTTGATCGATGGATTTAATTTCAACAGGTTCCAGAGGGCAACCTAGTCAATGTGCTCTTTTACACATTTAATCTGCTGTCTGAATGCTGTGACAATGTCAAGATCTTTGATGGAGATAGCACGGATGAAAAGGATAGAATTAGGAAGTACTAGTATTTGAGTCTCTTGTAACATTCCCTAACCAACACTCTTTTAAATTTGTGTCTTTCAAATACTACTTAAGTTAGATTTAGTATTTAAAATACTACTGTATGCCTAATACTACTACCGTATTTACTGTATTAACTCCCCACCCTCCAATAACTCTCCACCCCCGAGGATGGTTGAAAAATAACTCCCATGGGGAGTTAGTGCAGTAAATACGGTATATAGTACAAGTGGTATTATAGATACTACTTAGGCCCGTAAGGCCCTCCCTAACCCTGCCCACCCAATTTTGCGATTTTTCGCTTGGCAGAGCAAAATACCAACTACCACCTATAGTCATGACCTATAGTCATATAGTCATAAAAAGTTTAAATAGAGGCGTGCTACATGTAAAAAGAGCCTTTTTTAGTCATTACCGAATTTGGTACTTTTCGGTTATCCGGGGAACATTATTTCTTTGAAACAATTATCTGCTTTTTTATAGGTATTCATACCTTATTTATCTTTATTTCTCAAATCTTTTGTTATGTAGTTGGGCATTCGAATTGACCTCAATCAAATGGTGTGAACGCGAATTAGGAATTGATCATAGTACGGCTGTCGACTAATAAAAAACAAAATTCACAAATGTTCCCCGGATAACCGAAAAGTACCCCGAATTTTTTCTAATAGAGCCCCGAGGCTTTATTATTAAACCCACCAGAAAGTTAAAAAGATTTCGGTCGTTATAGATGTTTTGGGTTCTAGAATGAAAATCAGTAATGCAGAATTAATAGAGTTCATGGTAGTTAAAAAATCAATAAACATATTTACCTTACTTGCTGGCAGCTGACCAACAAATAGTTAATTTTTTGGCGCTACTTCTATATAACACCACGCCCCCCCTCCCCCTCCTACCAGTGGCGTACGCAGGAATTTCTGGCGGGTGGGGGCACCATTTTTGTTGAGTTTTATTGAGATTTATCGCAAAAAATCTTTTATTGAGGGTAGTGTGAAAATGAGAAAAAAATTTAATTAAAAACCCTGAAAGAATCAGTTTTTTGTAAAATTGCGGCGGCGCGGCCGCGAAATTTTTTCAAGGTTACCTGGGGGATAGAAAAGGATAAGCTTGTGCCATTTCCGTTTGTGCTAAAACTGTGCTAAGTTTGAGTTTGTGCTAAAATAAACTAAATTATTAAATAAATTTTAGCACAAAAGGCATTAGCACAACTTTCTTCTACTTGAAAAATGAGAATATTTTTGATGAAAATCCGAGAAATCAAAATTTTATAAAGTTCGACGGCGCTGACAGGCGCCTTCGAATTTTTTAACAACACAGATAATAATGAAAAAAAGCCTTTTCAGAACTCAACTTTTTAAAAAAAATCTATTTTCCTCAAAATTTTGACTAACGAACCTAACTAAATGTTAAGCTATCCGATAGCCCTATTCATAAGCTTTTTAAAGGTATATAAATTTTCTGTGAGTGGGATAGGGTAGGATGCCGAAAATGACCTTTGAAGTTTGCTAGTCGTCCTAACTCTTTTCAGCTTTTGACGTGAAACTTTTTTTTACAGCTCAAACCTAAAATTCTGGCACCAGATTCGTGATCAGCGTACCTAATTTGCATGTAAAACTGCTGTTGAACGTAACAGTCAACTGTCATATTTCAAATTCCTCTAGAGACAATAAATATTCGAATAAGTCAATACTTTTTAATTTAAATATTTATTGTATCGAGAGGGATTTGAAATATGACAGTCGATCTTCACGTTTAAAAGCACTTTCACATACAAAGTTTCACACACTGATTACGAATCCGGTGTCAGAATTTCAGGTTTGCTTTGTAGAAAAAAAGTTTTACGTCAAAAGCTGAAAAGAGTTAGGACGACTAGCAAACTTTGACGGTCATTCTCGGCATCCTACTCTACCCCATTCACAGAAAATTTATTTAAAAATTTGTTTAAAAGCTTATGATGAGGGCTATCTGATAGCTTGAAATTTAGTTCTGTTCGTTAGACAAAAATTTTGAAAAAATGGATTTTTATGAGAAAAAATCGAGTTTTTAAAGGCCCTTTTTCATTATTACCTTTGTTGTTCCAACTCTTGCAATCATCACCGGGGCATGTAATACCTCACTAGAAGTGCTTTCTTTTTTTCAAATGCTATGGAAAGTTCCCTAAACAATCAAAAGTTTAAGGGAATTTCAAATTTATGAGTGCTTAAGTTCGGAGGCCAACATCTGAAAACTGAGTGAGAAAATCGGGAAATAATCTGGAATAATCTGGTATACCGAAAATCGCTATCGGACTCTTGGTACGGGTCCAGGTCCAAAATTACAAAAAAAGTGTTCTTAAAAGGTCTGACCAAATTTTGACTACATAGCTCCTTTGTTTCAGGGTTACTGGTAATATGATGTCAAGTGTTCCAGCGATCAGGACTAAAACTAGCAATGTGATGACTGTCAACTTCATTTCCGACATGCAAAACCA
This sequence comes from Ditylenchus weischeri, assembly GCA_029231635.1. Lineage (NCBI taxonomy): Eukaryota > Metazoa > Nematoda > Chromadorea > Rhabditida > Anguinidae > Ditylenchus > Ditylenchus weischeri. The sequence continues at coordinate 19,694 of JAMRYI010000150.1, forward strand.
CGACAGAGGTTTCTACGCTCGTTTCGACGCAATCCCAAGTAAACTTGAATTCACAAAAACTTTTAAATTCCAAGTTATTAGTTCAGTGTCGAACACAAGCCCCTCTAGTTCTAACTGTCCACAGAGAGTGTATGATGCCCCATTTGGGGTCATAATCTCTCCCAAATGGCCTAATCTGTATCAAAACCAAGCTTCTTGTGAATATCACATAAGAGTGCCCGAAGGCCAACTAATTGAACTCTATTTCAACTTCTTCGACACTGAGAACAGATGGGATCACTTGACTGTTTATGATGGCGACAATATTTCTGACACCAAGCTAATGACGTAAATTTGATTGAAATTACTTACTTTGTTAGAAAAACATAAATATTGAATTCAGATACTCTGGTTACCAGAAAAAGGGAACTACCCTCAAGTCCAGTGGTTCCAACATGCTCTTGTACTTTCTCTCCAACACTTCCGTCCAAAGGAAAGGCTTTTCGATAACATATTCTGCTGTTTCAAAGTTGTAATATGTAAAAAATACTTGCTAAAATTGTAAGCATTTGATGCAAAAATGTAAGATAAAAAGTGAAGCGTTTTCTGTTTCTACGTTTCTTTGAGAAAATCTAGATTTTGGATCAAAAAACTCAAATTCCTCCGAAAGCTCTTTTTACAGGTCTTTAGAAATTAAGATACTATTTGAAAGTTCAGCTGTGTTTATTTGTAGTCAAAGAATCAGGATTACAAAGAGTGTATTAATTACATAGGCATTTAATGTTGTGTAAAGAGATCAAATATTACGTTTACAATCTTTGGTTTTTAAAAGAAATTTTCCCACAAATATTGGAAATCTACACTCACAGATTTTTAATTTACTACTACTTAACGATACGAACTTCTTTTTCAGTCGATAAATATGCTTCGGTCTTATTGGATAGCCAATGAATGACTAGGAATTGAATGTGTTGAGATTTTGGGCTCATAGCAACAAAAGGTGGGATATCATAAATGTATTATTGTAAGTGAGTTGTGTTGTAATGCATTCAACAAAAGTACACAGAGTGAAGTAATAAAAGTATTTATTGATCTGAAAATCAAGTCACAAAAATGTCCCAAAAATGATTATTGAAAATGGATTATCCAAGAATATGCTAAAATTAATTCTGAAAGTTTATATTCATTATTGTGCATTTGCCAAAACCTTTTTGATGCCTATTTGGCCAGCGATACGTAAAATGACTAATACTTAACCCTCGATTTAACGAAAATCCTGGCTCTATGTGTGTTAGTGGTGCCAAATAAAAAATATGCCTTGATCCCCCTGTTGATATTTCGTCTTTTGTTCACTCGTAAAATAGGTCAGTGTACGTTAAGACAGGCTGAAACATGTTCTCTGATTACACAATGGAAATAAAAAAATAGTTGTAGTCTGCCTTAGCATACCCTAGCCTAACGAATGACAATTTATTTGACAACGAATTTATTTGACATTCATTTGACAGCCACATTTATTTAACAACGAAAGATTTTTTTGTCAAAATATTTTTGAGAACAAAATTAACATTTTATTAGAAAAAAATCAACAGGGGGCCATATCAACACATATAGAGCCAATATTTTGCCGGTCCTTGAGAATATGTATGCAGAAAAGTTGCAGCAACATTGACTTCTAATATACTATCAAAATAGACTAGCGTATTTTATGTAAGCCGTGGATAACTCTAGTCTTTATTTTATGTGGTCTGAAACTTTCCTTGTTCTAAAGTTTTAAGCTCTGTTAAAGTGCCTGATAGAGCTTTGGGAAATCGATCAAGCACGGCTAAAAGCTTAAGAAAAACAAAATATTTAGACTATTTAGACCAGTTAAAAAAATCCGCACGACTCCTACTACAAAAATACGGTTCTATTATTACTAATTAGTGCAGAAGCATTTTTGACAAAAAAATCTATCTTCTTAACAAAAATAAGCTTAGCCTTTAGGGCAAATAAACATCAAGTTCTATTTATATGTATTGTGTTGAGTAATAAATGTATTGTAAAAAAGTGGTGTTGTATTGTAACACAGAGTATAAAAGTATTTATTGATCCGAAAATTGAGTCACGAAAATGTTCCAAAAATAAATATCAAAAATGAATTATCCAAAATTATGCTAAAAGTAATTCTGAAAATTTATATTTATTACTGTTTATTTATTTCCAAATATTTTACATATTTCTAAATATCAATGAACTTTAATAATTTAAAAAAAAGTAGGGTTCGATATTGTATTATTTAAGTTTTTTATTTGATATTCTTAATTTTTGTCTTAGTTTTAGAGTTAAAAAAGGTGGTTAGAGGATTATATATATCGGGTTAACAGGGTGAATTTTTGAGTGATTTGCTTTTTATTTTACTTATAATGTTTACTTTTAACATTTAGTTCAGGTGTTTTATGAGATTGAAGAACATTGAAAGTTTAGGGTTTTAAGCATTTAAGCCAGGGCCCGGAAACGTCCTTTATTTAAAGATTTGTCTTTTATTCGGATCAGCGTCCTTTATTTTCAAAATGTTGACAAATTTATAAGAAAACAGGGCAAATTTTCAAAATTTTTTCGTTCATTTTGTACTGAATTTCTATTGGACTACCTAATTTCCATTGGACTACTAGAATATTTTTGGACTACTAAAGTGCAATAGTACCGAAAAATTTTCGGGTTTTCAAAAATAAATTTGGCATAAAAGAAATAAACTTGTTGAAGTTGGTTTAAACGTGTTTTTGCAAATGTCCTTTATTTCGAAATTTTGATTTCCGAGCCCTGATTTAAGCAAATTCTCTAAGATTTACACCTCCAAAGTTTTATGCAAAACCAGGGTTTAATACAGCTGTAATAAATAAAAAGAGGCAAGTTTGTGTTTTTTTCACAGAAGTAATAATTATAAAGTTTTTATGATTTCGACACAAAGGCTGCTATCACGGATATGTTACAAGCTATATCAGTCATTTTAGAAATTTGTTATGGTTCATTGGATTGGATTGGACGAAAAAATAAGGTATAAGTAAGCAAGGTATTTATAGTCTAATAAGAGCAAACGTGGTGGAACAATGAGCCATTTATTTGAAAAATTAAACGCGCACAACCGTAGGCAGCCTTCGACACAACTCGAAAAAATATGTACACATAAACAGCAAATAGTCTTGGGTCAAAAGCATTTTAATTAACTTTTTTTAGTTTTAAGGATTAATAAGACCGTTGAAGTGTCTTCCAAATATTAGTTATTTTTGCACAGTCCATTTTTTCGGATCAAAAGTTAACGCAGAACCCGCAAAGAACTTATAGAACACCAGTTAGTAGAAAATAGGGTTCGCATGAAGGCAGCAGTAAATAGCACGACAACAAAGTGTTTGCATAAATTTTACGTTCACAATGACATTTAGAAAATATAAACTTATTAACTATATAACAACAAGCGATTTCAAATCTTGGTTGGGTGGAGCAACTTGCAAAAACATTAGTCTTCAGTTAAAGTTGCAGTACAGTACGACAAAACAATAGACACGCATTGTGGAAATAATCAAAAGCAAAAACAGTTTGATTAATTTTGAGGTGTAAAGTATATTTGATGTTTACTCCCCATAAATTAAGTGATTATGATAACAGAGAAAAGGTCGTGATATTTGGTAGCTACGATTTAGACTAAACTAAAGCTTGATTCAAACGGACAGTGGAAAGATCCTTTTTCACAGAATCACGTTGAAAATAGCAATATATCATTAATTAAGGGATAAGAATTAAAGTGTTTCAAAATTGTCTAAAAAGCGAATTTGGTGGTCAAAATATTAATTACTACTCATTATCTAGAGGTACTCAATGCGGTCAAATCAGCAAAAAAATCGTTCATTTGATTGTTAAACACTCTTTTTTATGACTGTCAGGATATAGAACACAGTCACAAAAAACTGCTCGAAATAATAAAAAAAATACAACTTTCCTTTCGAGACAAAAATTCAAAAAGGTTCAATTTCAAATTCCTTCTGAATGACCACCTCCCTAAAAGCGTCCATATCCCTGGGTTCTAGTCCTCATTTTTCACCGATCTTTTTTTTTAAAGAAAGCTGAGATTGTGGGCTACATTTTAAGAGTGGCGCACACAAAATCGGCTAATAATAACTTTCAGAATTTGGCACTTGAAGCAGAAAATCACCAATTTGCTCACTGAAACCCCAAAAAGCAAACCAAAAAAAATCTCAAAACCAAAATCCAAAACAATCATACTACTCCTGAGATTCTTAGCTTCAATTTAAAAAAAATTGACCAAAAAACCAAACAAAAACACTCCAAAAAAACTAAAAACATCAAAAGTGGACAGACAAAACAGCTCTAATACTATATAGGAGATGTTTGCGTATTTATTTTAAACAATAACTCTCAGGTTGGAATAGTACAAAATAAGTTGCAATTTAGTTTTAAATTGCAACTTATTTTGGAGATATACAGCAAAGACAGACACTCAAAACACCAGGGGTGTATTATAAAAACCCGTGTGTGTGAATAGCAATACAAATAGTATTAAAAATTAGCCATACAAGTTATTGACAAAGTGCTCTTTTAAACTGATCCGAAAGAAAAAACCTATTCGAGCTAGTGAAAGTAGAATAAAAGATAGGTTTGGAATTAAAACGCAGTTATATATGTGTGGAATGTTTGGGGAAAGTGACGAAAATTAGGATAGCTATGCTGCGGACATAAGCTTTCAAAACATATGCCCTGCTTTGACCCTCACAAATATCTATTCCGTTGAAATTAAGGAGGAATTTTAGGGGTTTTTAGAATTAGTAGTGAGGTCAAGCGACAAATTCGAAACTTGCGAAATCTACAAAAGCTCGCCCAAAGATTTTTAAAGTGCAACAGCAACAATATTACTAGTCATGACTTTAAACCACTGTTTTATTAAAAATTTCATTTTGAAATTTAGAAAGTAAAGTAACAAGAAAATATCAAAAACGTTGGGTCCAAGCAATATTTCGTAAAGAACATATTTAATGTAAAAACAAGTTTCATTATTGCATACTATGCGAGCACTGTAAATCATTTGTTTCACGTAGCTTTTTGTTGTTAGTTTTGAAATTATGTAAATACTGTTGTGTCTCAATTAAAAGTTAGGAAGTATGGCGCTTACAAAATTTTAAAAACTACCACGAAAAAGCTACTAAAACATGACTGGTGTAATTTGTTTGAATCAGTGTATCAGGTCTTTTAAGGAACGGGTTTTATAAATAGAAAAATTTTAAGAAAAGGTTGAGGTTTTAAGGTTTTTCGTTTAGCTTTTTGGTTATGTTCTGGTAAACAAATAAGAAGCGACTCAATCAAAGCGGTGGTTTTCAAAAGCTCCCTTGTAACACCAAAAAGTCAAGCTATATCTGAGTTTGTAAATTGAAGCAATCCCTTAAATTTCAAACCATTAGTTTAATCAAGCAAAAGTACCTTGAAGGGACGCAAAAGCACTTGAAACCCTAATTTACAAAATTAGCAAAAATTGACAAAGAAAAACCGTGGAGAGTAGAAGCAAAGTAGAGTCTGTTCTTAAGACACTAGTCTAATCTAAAAATTGTGCTAAAAGCATGACACAAAAAAACTACCAAAATTCACATGGCTCAGGTTACTAATGTCAAGCTGGCTTTTTTTCAACCGCACTTTTTATCCGAACAAGAGGCATGGAATGGTGAGTAAGTTCTATACAAAGCACCTGTTTCAAAGTCTGCAATGTGTTGAGAAAACCGAAAAACTACCTCGTATTTGTTTTGAAATAAAACTTTCAAAAACTAAATTTGATAATTTAAGAAATATTCATAAAAACTACCATTAACGAGGTTGCTCAAAAATATGGCCGTACGAAAGCGTCATTTTTAGTGCACGAAACACGAATTTGCTAAATAAAACCTTTATTTTTACTTTTACAGTGATAACCTTTTGTACAATATTCTCCCAAATGACCGATGTTCTGAATTTATTCGCTTTTATTTACAATGTGTTAAGCAATACCTTTTTCGATCATACAAAATTGGTTGATGTTTAGGAGATCAGGAATGCAACCGATTTAGACTAGGTCAGGTGAATACCTTTCTATAACCGAAAACTGTTTTCCCAGTCATCAGCTTCTAAATTGTCGCTTTTTAAACTATTTTTCAAATTTTACCTTCAACACAAAGAATCAGAAGACCAAACTGACACATATGGAATTTTATTGGGCTTGAAAGACAATACACGAAAACTATCTTTTATTCTAGAAATTTTCTTTAACAAAGCCGAAACAAAAAATACCACGATTGCCAAGATCATAGTGTCTAATTTTAAAATTGTAAGATGTCAAATAAAAATAAGTCTAAACCACTTTTCTGAGCAAATTTTCGCTAAAAATATATCTCTTTTTTCAATAAACACAACTTGCAATATTTTTCCCAAATGACCACTGTTCTAAATTGTTTCGCTTTATTGTACGATTTCTAAAAATACCTAAAAGCTTTTTAGGTTTGGACCGCTCTGTTCAGACAATTCTACTATCACTTATTTATCGCTTTTAGCCAGACCAAATCTAAATTCTCGCTTTTTCCAACTTTTATTTCAATTTTACCTCAACAATAAAGAAAAATAATAGATGACTACTCAGATGGCATAGACGTAGCTGAAGCCCTAAGGTTGGATTTTTTTCACAAAAATCCAAATGCAACCATGCTTTTGGTCTAAATCTACTCGCTTTCTTGTTAAATATTAAAAACTACCTGGTCTTTGACCAAAGGAATTAAAAGTGACTGGCTTTGTCTCTAAAGACCAAGTTTCAAAAAGAGGCTTTCAAAAAATACCTTTGATGACCCAAGCAAATGGAATTGGTTTCTAAAATGGGTTTAGACACTGTTTACCAGGCATAAATATAAACTAGCCTGTTTGGAAACCCCAAAGACTTGTCTAAATACCAGGTATTGAGAAAAGTAATGAAAACTACCTTCTTTCAATATACGGGATCTTGCACGACATGAATTGGACTTTAACAGACTTTGCCTACTAGTTCTCAAGTCTTGATATCATACTGGTTAGAAGACTTTTTTATGTGTTAAACTTTAACTCAATCCCACTATTTTGCCTTTCAATGCTGTTATATTGTTGTCTGAAGTCTTGTATAAGAAATGACTACTGATCAAAAAGTTTACTGTTTCAACAAAATGGATGTCTAAATTTACATTTCTTTGATTTCAATCAAAAGTACCTTCATTTAGTGACACGAAATTGGATATTATTACTGATTGTGTGGTCATTAACCCGTTCAAGACTCAACTTTTGGTTGTCTGATGACATTTGAAATCATTGACATCAGACTATATTCGGCATTTGTGCAAAGTTTCATAGGGCTGTTCAGAAAGATTTTTATAGTCTGGGTCTCGGTGTTGTCAAAGTTACTCTTGGTTCCAAAGTCGATCATGCACTTTCAAAAGAACCCAGATGACACCACAAATTTCAGCCCATAAAAGCCCAGAAAGGCAAACAGTGCAGCTGAAGATTGTTGTTTAAACAGAAAAGGCGTGGGTGACTGGAATTTCAATGCACAGGGTTTTGATATCGCAGAAATTGGGTTGAACAAGCAAAGTCACCCAGCTGAAAATGTATTTTGGGCAAAGTCTCCAAAGTGCTACCTTTTTGGCTAACAGATAGAAGTATTTGCTGTTGGGATGGGATGACCTGGTAGCTCAAACTTCGAGTTGGTGTTAGGAAAAGAAAAATGTGATCAGTTGCGGCCAAGCAATGCTCTCGGGGTTGATAAATACCGAAGGTTTTTTAGCTAGCCTGTGATTAGTTTCTCCCACTACATCTAAAAGCAGGCTTTTGGGAAAACATTAGAAAACTACCTTCTCTTCTTAGCTAGATTTGCTTCTCAAAAGGCATTACGGTAGGTTGGGTGATTGCAGAATGATCCCCAAAGTTGGCCAAGGATAAAGTCTGAGGGTGGTGAACGTTGCACAATGTGATTCCCATGAACATGTTTTTGAATCTTATGCCATTTTCTCCCGGCGTCCACAACTTGAAAACAGGTCTTTGCATAAAAACTTCTGATACTGCCTTCTCTTCTTAAAATGTCAGGGGCTGGGGCCGAAGTTTACATAGTGCCTTTGCCAAAGGGACCAAAAGTATGTTGAAAGTGGTTTCAGAAGAATGATGATCAATCCTAGTTAGGTGCAACTCCCATGACCGAGCTTCTTTGATTTAGCCCACCATAAATTTATCCTGTGATTTTCCAATTTGACTCATCTAAATACAAGGTGTTTGGCGATAATTTTCGAAACTACCTTCTCATTGAGTTATTATTTGAATTCATGTGGGTTGCCTTAGATGGTTCGATTGTCAAAAGATGCCTCAGTGGATTTGATTTCCGGGTTTTTCATACACTCACAAGCTGGTTCAGAGGAGCTAACTCAAAAAGGTATGACAGTCTTGACCAATCCTCATAGCAAAAAAGGGAAGCTGCAGCTTGTTGTTCAAAACAAATTTTTGATGATTAGGGACGTGTGTTTCAGGTATTCTCTGGTGACTGAGGTTTGTTGCTCTCGTGCTTTGAGAAAGTTTAGACCAGAAAGATAGATCAGCTGAAAATTGCTATAGGCATGATGTTGAAACCACAACCTTCTTTTTGGTTTAGGGACGAGAGCCTTTGGTTAGAGCTGGGATGAACATATAATGATGGCATTGGGTAATTAGAATGGTGAAAGTGGAATATTGATCAATTTCAAGGCTATAAAATCTGTGACCACGCTCCAAAAGCCCGTACTTCTTTGATATAGCTTATGCGAGATTTCTCCCAGGGTCACACACACACACACATCTAAAATCAGGCTTTCGGCAAGAACTTCCTAATCTACCTTCTTATTTTTGTCAAAGTAAATTGTTCCGAAGGGATGGAATTATTTATTCATAAGTTGGTAGGTCAAGTGAGCTGATCGCCGTGTTTTTAAGTGACCAGAAGTAGAGCTTGTATCCAATTCTCGGGATTAGACAGGTCTGATTTTGTGCACCTCCCATGCTCAGGCTTCTTTGAGCTGTGATTTCTCCCAAAGTATTTAGCACATCTAAAAGCAGGGCTTTTGACTAGAGCTTCTTAAACTACCTCCTGAACAGCTAGGAAGCTAAAGGGATCTTGATTGGCAAGCAGAGTCGGTAAAAAGGATGTCCAAGGGTATAACTTTGATGGAAGTAAGGGTAGACAAGATTATCCAGGTGCGGCGGCCCATGGACACCGGTTTTACCCTTCAAGAGCCAAGGAAGGCAAACAGCTCAGCTGGAGATTGTTGTGTGAACAGAAAAGGCATGGATCACTGTTGTTTTGGAAATTTCAAGCAGGTTTTCAAAAAATGTGGTGAACAGGCAAAGTCACCCAGCTGAAAATGTATTTTGTCCGAAGTCTTTAATGAAATACCTTCTCCAGTCTTTTTTGGTGGGATGAGATGACCTGGTAATATTTCCAATGATTCGATCAAAATTTCTGGCTGTTTTTTTACCAAAATTTCCCAATTCATCACATCTAAAAGCAGGCTTTTTGGCAAAAAATTTAGCTACCTCTTTCTCATGATTTGTGAATTTTAAGTGCTTCGGGACATTTTCAATAGTTTTGCTGTCTGTTTCTTTTCTTGACTCATGGAATTTGATGTAGTAGGGGTTTGATGACTTTTCAAAGGTTTCAATGGGTAGTTTTGGGCGATCGTGTTAGCTTGATTTAGACAGCGATGATGCACCAACAGGCAAGGTCTTTAGTTTCGGTGACCGAAATTCATTGCTAATCGTTTTAGATAGTTGCTTTGAGTTTATGTATATTGTTTGATAGAACTAGTTGAGCTTTTCTGAAGAAGCCACAAAAAGCTAGGGTCGAGGTTGGAAAGTGTGGTTACAAGGAGTCTGTGCAAGCAAGTTGCCTGAAAATTTTATTGAACCAAACCTTATAAAAATAACCTTTTATGCAAAGCCCGGTTTAAGACCGTCCAGTGATTGACAACAACAACTCAGTTAGAGACACAGACTACTGGCGCAATCGAATAGATCACTGGCGCAATTTTCCCTGATTACAACAGCAATTTGCACAATGTACTTTTAGTAAAAGGCGTTTTAGGAAGGCAAAAAGGGAGGGCAGCTAAACGTTTTAACATTTGCGTAAATAAATTTAGAAAAAGAATTTGATTCAAAAATAGCCTAATTGTTGTAGGTTTAGGAATCTTAGCATTGATAGTCCCGATCAGATAGTCATTGAGGGAAAAGCTTGCTGGAAACGCCCTTGGGTGGCCAAATTGTGTGGTGTTGAAATTTGATTTTGATAGTCATTGAGATTAGAAATGCCTGCTGGAAACGCCATTGGGTCGCTGGATTTCTGCAATTTTGTGGTCTCTGGTGTGGAAATTTCATTATGGTTGGTCATTGATATCAGGAAAGCCTGCTAGAAATTCTGAAGCTAGCTAGAAACGCCCGAGTCTGCGGAACACCAAACGCAATTGGTCTAAGCAGCCCAAAGGAATGGTCCACCAAATTATTTGCCCATATAGCCTTTTGCAATGGAGTCATGGGTGATGGAACTCAGTTTGGAAATTCATTTTGGTGTGGAAATTAGAGGTAGTAGATATGTTTGACTGGTGTTGAAAGCTACGTGGTGTTGAAATAGTGTGTCAGTTGACCCAAAGGCTAGTCTTCCCAAAACAATCTCTCAAAGCAGCAAAAGAGGAGCAAGGAGCACAAGAGAGAACCCGAGTGCTACGATGACTACTAGCCACGAGTCAAGTCTTTCTTCTCTTTTCACAGTAACTCTAAAAAGAGGTACGGTAATTTGGTGTTTGGATCCCTCATTTCAAGTATATATTAAATAGAAAATCAGGTCGCCAAATGTATAAGTTTTCCAGGGCTCTCATCAAATATTTTGAGTTAAATAAGAGTAATTTGAAATTTAGGTATTAAGTGATCGCACTTTCAATAAAAAATTTCCAACTATTGGCAGTAAAATTTCACTAATAACAATTTTTTAACTCATAACCATTCTAATGCTGCTCATAATCTTAGTTACATTCTCACAGATCGAAAATTGACAAAATTTGACAAAAAAATCTACCAGTTTAAACGCCAACTGTTCAATATTTGCTAATTTATTAGAAAGACAAAGCCATTTAAAATACACATGAGAGCCCGGGTTTACCAAAGATTTTGTTACATAATGTGATAGAATTACTGGACTTTTCACAAATGAATTCTAGGTAAAATTTTAATTCAAAAGTTGGCTCATTTTCATTTCAATATTTAAAGAATTCTTTCCAAACAAAACCAACCAGAATCCTGAGAGCTTCCATGGCCATTTTGTATTGACATGGCATTGTCTTGAGGACATGTATCAAAAGATCAAGAGACCATTCAGAAAAAGTTTCACAGACACACACAATTCAGCCATTAGGATCAATTTGGAAATTCCGAGTACAAGGATGGTGACGTATGTAGCCAATTTCAAGAAAAGTAGACGCTAATATCACCATCATTAGGAGAGGGCGACTAAACAAAGCAGCAACACGACGATACACACCAACTGAATGAAATGAATGAAAGTGGAGTGAACCAGGCTGCTTATATATACTGCTGCTGCTCACAAGACGCCCACTTGCCGCACGCTTACCTCTCATTGCTTGTAGAGTCCAGACAACTCAGGCAAACTCAGGAATAGCATAGAAAGGAGAGCAAAGCAATAGTTCCCAGGCTAGCAGACACAAAATAAAGAGTTTAAGCGAGGGGAGGGAGAGAAAAATATTTCCCTTGCTCAACCAACAAGAGGCAGGTCCCCCTCTTTCACAGGATTATACTCTGTGGAGTGACAGTGTTATTGATTTGAAGCCAGTGGTTGTTGACGATTAGTTGGTGCACTCTTTCTCTCTTGCTCTGTAAACAGTTGGACTAGAGAAGCAGAGAATGTTCCAGAAAGGTTGATGCTAGAAAGAGATGCTCAAAGAAAACTAACAGCTGAGAGTTTATTATTTCGAAAGAGATAATAGTGGTAGTACATTAATCTGGGCTGTTTACACCAACACATTTCATTATTTCGGGGTATCCGAAAATAGTAGTAAAAAGGGAAACAAATGCTTGCCCAGATAATTTTTTACGTGGTAAATACTTTTAGAGGCACCCATAAAACAATAATATTGGAGAAAAATTTTAAAACATATCTTGTGAAATTGAAAAAGTTGCATGAAAGTTAGAAACATAGACACAAGATCGACATTATTTTACAGTCGAAAAAGACAGTCGAAAAAGAATTCAGAGCATCTTCGCCGGCCGGTTAATCTAAGAAACATTTATTTGAGCTGGCCGACAAATAAAAAAAAAGGAAACCTTTGGCGACGAGATATTCCGGTAGGGCCAAGGTCCCAGATTATTATTTGATAATGGACTTGGGTGGGGCGTTTTTGATGAGAACGCTCGTACAGCGCTCTTTTCATGATTTCGAGCAAAACTGTTGATCATACCTTAAAAATCTAAATCGGACCTTTTTGAACATTTTAAAAAGCTGTATTATTGCGATGAGAACAAAACTTGTGCAGAATTAGAAGTTGGATTAGCATCAAAAATATCAGAATTTCTAAGCTCCTTAAAAAAAATCCTTAAAATTAAAATGTAATAGAACATTAATAAGAATAACAATGAACAGTTTATGTCTGCAGATCAGGGCCGCACCGGACATCCGATATGCGACATCCGATTTCCGGCACTTTTTGGTGGGGTTATCCTACGCCAAAGTTTAACTCGCCAATCGATTGTTTCGCCAAAACGATTAATTCGCGAAAATACATTTTGCCAAACGATAAACTAACCAAATTGAGTCTCATCAAGATACATTTCGCTAAACGATTAATTCATCAAAATGAGTTTCACCAAACAGTTAACTCACCAATTGATTAACTCGCCAATTTTATTTTGCCAAAGATTAACTCGCCAAATTTCTTCTGGCCAATCAATCACCTGACCATGTACTTTGTCGCCAAAACGTTAACTCCCCATTTTACTTCCGTCACATGATTATACACCATGTTGTACTTTTTCTTATTTTGCACTCATTTTCAGCCTCTATTGTCTGTCGCTTTATTTCTAATTTTTAGAACTCTAATCGCCATGGACATTGACTCGGACGCACTGAGCAGTGACGAAAAAAGAGGAAAACTATGATGATCACGTAAATCAAACGAGAGAGGGCTTTTACTCGATTCCAGCAGAGCAAAGAGGTGTTATCAAGTGGTTGGACTCCAAAAGAACTGAGACTTCAAGGGATCATCGGCGTCTCTTTTGTTACAACAGTAAGTAGTGTACTTTATATTCCTCAAGTCTCAAGCGTTGTCGGTGAAAATGAAAATGATGAGGATCCCAATTGAGTCAGATGTAGAAGGGTATGAAGATTAGCGATCATTTACAATGTCTCTCCATGTTACTTGTTATTGTTTTTGCTGTTGTTCTACCACTTTATGTGTCAAATAAATATCTTATAGTTCGGGTTGATTTAGGTACGTGAAGATATCGTACCTGAAGTGCTTCAACTGTATGTCAGGCACGTGAAGATTAGGAACGTAAAGCAAGGTACGTTATAAAATCACTCTAAAACAATCACACCATCTAGGTTTCTAACTAGATCAGACAGGATGATTTGCCTTGAATTTTAACAAAAAAATTCAGGTCATATGGATTGATATCCACCTACCCAGGTAATACCTACTTTGGTGGGAAAAATCGACATTTTGGCCCTAACAAACCAATTTAGCTATGCAATTGTGGGTAGGAAAAAATAGTTTACTTTTAGATTTGATTATCTTTTTTCTGGGCCATTTGTGTGAAAAAAAACCCCATTTGGTTATTTACTTTCCAGTGAAGTCATCGTTTGGTGAGATTAATTTTGGTGAGATAATCGTTTGGCGAGAAAAAAATGGCGAGTTAATCGTTTGGCGAAATGTACTTGGTGAGATTAATTTTGGTGAGTTAATTGTTTGGCGAAATTTATTTTGGCGAAACAATCGATTGGCGAGTTAACTGTTTGGCGAAATGTCTTTTGGCGAATTAATCGTTTGGCGGATTAATCGTTTTGGCAAAACAATCGATTGGCGAGTTAAACTTTGGCGTAGGATAACCCCATCCACTTTTTCATATCCGATATCCGAAAAAAATGCCAAATTTCGGTTATATCGGATAAGCTTAGGCTTTTACAATATTATTTTTAAACAATTTTTTCAATTAATTTTTCTAAAAACAATTTTTTTTGGTCATTTCATGCACAATCACTCCTTTTTTGATTATTTTTTGTATTTTGAACCTCACATTTCCGGCTTTTCAGATGTCTAACGACTAAAAATGAGATGCATTTTTCGTAAGGAATGGAACCATAGTAAAGTGCAGAGCTGAGCATTGCCACTTCTCCGTTGATCTTGGGCCAAAGAAGGGAACAAATCAGATGAAGTACCATATTCAAGGAAAGCATGCAGAGCTGTTCGAGCACCGAGAAGCAGCCAAGCTGAATGAAAAGAACCGTATGCAGAAACAAACCGGTATTTTGTTCGCTTTTAATCCAGTGGAATCAAAGCTTGAAGATCCTTCGCCTAAGCGTATGAAAAATGCTGGTGATCTCAAAATCGACGAATCTTTCAGTTATATCAGTTGAATTCCGTTAAATTAACTTTTTATAATAAAAGTTATTTACTGTTTTCAGATCAGTGGACCATCACCGGGCGCAAGGCCATCGCTCTCGATCGAACAATTGCGGAAATGTTTTGCGTGGATGCAGCGCCGCTCGCTATTGTGAAAAGAATGGAATTTCGTCGGCTTCTTCATATCGTCACACCACAGTACAAGTTTATGTAAGATTTCCTTTTTCATGTTTTCAAATTTTAGCGTATTTCAGGCGCAAATTCTACACTCAGACAGAAAAATCCCAAGAATATACGCACAGCTGAAGCGTAAGATCATTGCTTTACCTCCGACGCTTTGAGCTCGAAGGACAGGTAATTGAGATTCTCAAACAGGATATTTTGAATTTTAGTTCACATTCGTTGATACTGTTGACATTACATTTTTCGAACGCCGACATGAACCCTTCTTTTCTTGTGTTGGCCGCAACTTCGATCCAAAGTCACAAAGCAATCGACCTCTCTGTGGTGCTGCTGGAAGTCATCGAGAAATTTCAAATACGTGCTGAAAAGATTCACATTCTGCTTCGCGATGCTGCACCGGATATGCGCTTAACCAGTCGGCTGATGCAAGTGGAATCATTCGACTGCTTTCTTCATGAACTTCAACTGGTGTGTTTTATTTTTTAAACAGATACTTTACTTGATTTTTAGTGAGTCAAGGACCTATTCTTCCTCAATTCAGCTCAACGCTGGAGAACGTAAAGAAGCTGATCCGAAAGGTGCGCAAACCGTCAATCAATCGGGAGTATTTGAAAGAACTGTAGAAATTGCTGAAAATGCCGAAACACATTTTGATCAAGGTAGCTAAATGCCACCGGATACAGGAATTAGCTCTCTGGTGGGAAGCTTTCTTCTAATAAAATTTTTCTCTTTAATTATTTTTCAATTTGTGATCATTTCTGTTTAGGAACGGAGCAATCAGCCAACAGATTTGCCAATGCAGGACAACGAGCGAAGATCGAAGACAATGACAGAAGTCGTCGAATATCTTGCTGAGCCGATTCACTCGATCCATTCGTCTACTGGCGTGGAAATGCAAATAAATTGCCAGTTTTCACAGTTTTGGTGCAAAAATATCTCAGTGCGCCACCTCTTTCTTCCCTACAGCAGGGCTTATTGTGATCGACCTTAAAAAATCTTCGTCTCCACTTAATTTAAAAATTCTGTTCTTGCTTCATCATAACCTTAGTGCTTACAGCTTTGAAAATGAGTGTTGATTGTTTTACGTGTTCTTCTCTAATGGGTTAAATAAAGCTTAACGAGAAAATTTCGATATCCGGTATCCGATAACCGGAACTTCTTCATATTCGATATCTGATTATATCCGGTACGGCCCTACTGTAGATGCATAATCAACCCTTAAAAACAGCAATAACCAGATCATTACTGTAAATCCATAGTCAACGCTCAATTCAACATAAATTCCCAGAGCATGACTGCATGGTTAACAGCTGCATAGTAAACCCTTAATTAAAAAGCCATCGATAGTTTATGATTTATGGTCTAAAACCCAATTTTTTACAATAATTTCACTATAAAAAGACTAGAAAAGGAATTTGTTTCCCTTTTTATTTTTTTTCTTTTTATTTTCGGATACCCCGAAATAATGAAATGTGTTGGTGTAAACAGCCCAGATTAATGTACTACCACTATTATCTCTTTCGAAATAATAAACTCTCAGCTGTTAGTTTTCTTTGAGCATCTCTTTCTAGCATCAACCTTTCTGGAACATTCTCTGCTTCTCTAGTCCAACTGTTTACAGAGCAAGAGAGAAAGAGTGCACCAACTAATCGTCAACAACCACTGGCTTCAAATCAATAACACTGTCACTCCACAGAGTATAATCCTGTGAAAGAGGGGGACCTGCCTCTTGTTGGTTGAGCAAGGGAAATATTTTTCTCTCCCTCCCCTCGCTTAAACTCTTTATTTTGTGTCTGCTAGCCTGGGAACTATTGCTTTGCTCTCCTTTCTATGCTATTCCTGAGTTTGCCTGAGTTGTCTGGACTCTCTACAAGCAATGAGAGGTAAGCGTGCGGCAAGTGGGCGTCTTGTGAGCAGCAGCAGTATATATAAGCAGCCTGGTTCACTCCACTTTCATTCATTTCATTCAGTTGGTGTGTATCGTCGTGTTGCTGCTTTGTTTAGTCGCCCTCTCCTAATGATGGTGATATTAGCGTCTACTTTTCTTGAAATTGGCTACATACGTCACCATCCTTGTACTCGGAATTTCCAAATTGATCCTAATGGCTGAATTGTGTGTGTCTGTGAAACTTTTTCTGAATGGTCTCTTGATCTTTTGATACATGTCCTCAAGACAATGCCATGTCAATACAAAATGGCCATGGAAGCTCTCAGGATTCTGGTTGGTTTTGTTTGGAAAGAATTCTTTTAAATATTGAAATGAAAATGAGCCAACTTTTGAATTAAAATTTTACCTAGAATTCATTTGTGAAAAAGTCCAGTAATTCTATCACATTATGTAACAAAATCTTTGGTAAACCCGGGCTCTCATGTGTATTTTAAATGGCTTTGTCTTTCTAATAAATTAGCAAATATTGAACAGTTGGCGTTTAAACTGGTAGATTTTTTTGTCAAATTTTGTCAATTTTCGATCTGTGAGAATGTAACTAAGATTATGAGCAGCATTAGAATGGTTATGAGTTAAAAAATTGTTATTAGTGAAATTTTACTGCCAATAGTTGGAAATTTTTTATTGAAAGTGCGATCACTTAATACCTAAATTTCAAATTACTCTTATTTAACTCAAAATATTTGATGAGAGCCCTGGAAAACTTATACATTTGGCGACCTGATTTTCTATTTAATATATACTTGAAATGAGGGATCCAAACACCAAATTACCGTACCTCTTTTTAGAGTTACTGTGAAAAGAGAAGAAAGACTTGACTCGTGGCTAGTAGTCATCGTAGCACTCGGGTTCTCTCTTGTGCTCCTTGCTCCTCTTTTGCTGCTTTGAGAGATTGTTTTGGGAAGACTAGCCTTTGGGTCAACTGACACACTATTTCAACACCACGTAGCTTTCAACACCAGTCAAACATATCTACTACCTCTAATTTCCACACCAAAATGAATTTCCAAACTGAGTTCCATCACCCATGACTCCATTGCAAAAGGCTATATGGGCAAATAATTTGGTGGACCATTCCTTTGGGCTGCTTAGACCAATTGCGTTTGGTGTTCCCGCAGACTCGGGCGTTTCTAGCTAGCTTCAGAATTTCTAGCAGGCTTTCCTGATATCAATGACCAACCATAATGAAATTTCCACACCAGAGACCACAAAATTGCAGAAATCCAGCGACCCAATGGCGTTTCCAGCAGGCATTTCTAATCTCAATGACTATCAAAATCAAATTTCAACACCACACAATTTGGCCACCCAAGGGCGTTTCCAGCAAGCTTTTCCCTCAATGACTATCTGATCGGGACTATCAATGCTAAGATTCCTAAACCTACAACAATTAGGCTATTTTTGAATCAAATTCTTTTTCTAAATTTATTTACGCAAATGTTAAAACGTTTAGCTGCCCTCCCTTTTTGCCTTCCTAAAACGCCTTTTACTAAAAGTACATTGTGCAAATTGCTGTTGTAATCAGGGAAAATTGCGCCAGTGATCTATTCGATTGCGCCAGTAGTCTGTGTCTCTAACTGAGTTGTTGTTGTCAATCACTGGACGGTCTTAAACCGGGCTTTGCATAAAGGTTATTTTTATAAGGTTTGGTTCAATAAAATTTTCAGGCAACTTGCTTGCACAGACTCCTTGTAACCACACTTTCCAACCTCGACCCTAGCTTTTTGTGGCTTCTTCAGAAAAGCTCAACTAGTTCTATCAAACAATATACATAAACTCAAAGCAACTATCTAAAACGATTAGCAATGAATTTCGGTCACCGAAACTAAAGACCTTGCCTGTTGGTGCATCATCGCTGTCTAAATCAAGCTAACACGATCGCCCAAAACTACCCATTGAAACCTTTGAAAAGTCATCAAACCCCTACTACATCAAATTCCATGAGTCAAGAAAAGAAACAGACAGCAAAACTATTGAAAATGTCCCGAAGCACTTAAAATTCACAAATCATGAGAAAGAGGTAGCTAAATTTTTTGCCAAAAAGCCTGCTTTTAGATGTGATGAATTGGGAAATTTTGGTAAAAAAACAGCCAGAAATTTTGATCGAATCATTGGAAATATTACCAGGTCATCTCATCCCACCAAAAAAGACTGGAGAAGGTATTTCATTAAAGACTTCGGACAAAATACATTTTCAGCTGGGTGACTTTGCCTGTTCACCACATTTTTTGAAAACCTGCTTGAAATTTCCAAAACAACAGTGATCCATGCCTTTTCTGTTCACACAACAATCTCCAGCTGAGCTGTTTGCCTTCCTTGGCTCTTGAAGGGTAAAACCGGTGTCCATGGGCCGCCGCACCTGGATAATCTTGTCTACCCTTACTTCCATCAAAGTTATACCCTTGGACATCCTTTTTACCGACTCTGCTTGCCAATCAAGATCCCTTTAGCTTCCTAGCTGTTCAGGAGGTAGTTTAAGAAGCTCTAGTCAAAAGCCCTGCTTTTAGATGTGCTAAATACTTTGGGAGAAATCACAGCTCAAAGAAGCCTGAGCATGGGAGGTGCACAAAATCAGACCTGTCTAATCCCGAGAATTGGATACAAGCTCTACTTCTGGTCACTTAAAAACACGGCGATCAGCTCACTTGACCTACCAACTTATGAATAAATAATTCCATCCCTTCGGAACAATTTACTTTGACAAAAATAAGAAGGTAGATTAGGAAGTTCTTGCCGAAAGCCTGATTTTAGATGTGTGTGTGTGTGTGACCCTGGGAGAAATCTCGCATAAGCTATATCAAAGAAGTACGGGCTTTTGGAGCGTGGTCACAGATTTTATAGCCTTGAAATTGATCAATATTCCACTTTCACCATTCTAATTACCCAATGCCATCATTATATGTTCATCCCAGCTCTAACCAAAGGCTCTCGTCCCTAAACCAAAAAGAAGGTTGTGGTTTCAACATCATGCCTATAGCAATTTTCAGCTGATCTATCTTTCTGGTCTAAACTTTCTCAAAGCACGAGAGCAACAAACCTCAGTCACCAGAGAATACCTGAAACACACGTCCCTAATCATCAAAAATTTGTTTTGAACAACAAGCTGCAGCTTCCCTTTTTTGCTATGAGGATTGGTCAAGACTGTCATACCTTTTGAGTTAGCTCCTCTGAACCAGCTTGTGAGTGTATGAAAAACCCGGAAATCAAATCCACTGAGGCATCTTTTGACAATCGAACCATCTAAGGCAACCCACATGAATTCAAATAATAACTCAATGAGAAGGTAGTTTCGAAAATTATCGCCAAACACCTTGTATTTAGATGAGTCAAATTGGAAAATCACAGGATAAATTTATGGTGGGCTAAATCAAAGAAGCTCGGTCATGGGAGTTGCACCTAACTAGGATTGATCATCATTCTTCTGAAACCACTTTCAACATACTTTTGGTCCCTTTGGCAAAGGCACTATGTAAACTTCGGCCCCAGCCCCTGACATTTTAAGAAGAGAAGGCAGTATCAGAAGTTTTTATGCAAAGACCTGTTTTCAAGTTGTGGACGCCGGGAGAAAATGGCATAAGATTCAAAAACATGTTCATGGGAATCACATTGTGCAACGTTCACCACCCTCAGACTTTATCCTTGGCCAACTTTGGGGATCATTCTGCAATCACCCAACCTACCGTAATGCCTTTTGAGAAGCAAATCTAGCTAAGAAGAGAAGGTAGTTTTCTAATGTTTTCCCAAAAGCCTGCTTTTAGATGTAGTGGGAGAAACTAATCACAGGCTAGCTAAAAAACCTTCGGTATTTATCAACCCCGAGAGCATTGCTTGGCCGCAACTGATCACATTTTTCTTTTCCTAACACCAACTCGAAGTTTGAGCTACCAGGTCATCCCATCCCAACAGCAAATACTTCTATCTGTTAGCCAAAAAGGTAGCACTTTGGAGACTTTGCCCAAAATACATTTTCAGCTGGGTGACTTTGCTTGTTCAACCCAATTTCTGCGATATCAAAACCCTGTGCATTGAAATTCCAGTCACCCACGCCTTTTCTGTTTAAACAACAATCTTCAGCTGCACTGTTTGCCTTTCTGGGCTTTTATGGGCTGAAATTTGTGGTGTCATCTGGGTTCTTTTGAAAGTGCATGATCGACTTTGGAACCAAGAGTAACTTTGACAACACCGAGACCCAGACTATAAAAATCTTTCTGAACAGCCCTATGAAACTTTGCACAAATGCCGAATATAGTCTGATGTCAATGATTTCAAATGTCATCAGACAACCAAAAGTTGAGTCTTGAACGGGTTAATGACCACACAATCAGTAATAATATCCAATTTCGTGTCACTAAATGAAGGTACTTTTGATTGAAATCAAAGAAATGTAAATTTAGACATCCATTTTGTTGAAACAGTAAACTTTTTGATCAGTAGTCATTTCTTATACAAGACTTCAGACAACAATATAACAGCATTGAAAGGCAAAATAGTGGGATTGAGTTAAAGTTTAACACATAAAAATCTTCTAACCAGTATGATATCAAGACTTGAGAACTAGTAGGCAAAGTCTGTTAAAGTCCAATTCATGTCGTGCAAGATCCCGTATATTGAAAGAAGGTAGTTTTCATTACTTTTCTTCATTACCTGGTATTTAGACAACTCTTTGGAGTATTCAAACAAGCTAGTTTATATTCATGCCTGGTAAACAGTGTCTAAACCCATTTTAGAAACCAATTCCATTTGCTTGGGTCATCAAAGGTATTTTTTGAAAGCCTCTTTTTGAAACTTGGTCTTTAGAGACAAAGCCAGTCACTTTTAATTCCTTTGGTCAAAGACCAGGTAGTTTTTAATATTTAACAAGAAAGCGAGTAGATTTAGACCAAAAGCATGGTTGCATTTGGATTTTTGTGAAAAAAATCCAACCTTAGGGCTTCAGCTACGTCTATGCCATCTGAGTAGTCATCTATTATTTTTCTTTATTGTTGAGGTAAAATTGAAATAAAAGTTGGAAAAAGCGAGAATTTAGATTTGGTCTGGCTAAAAGCGATAAATAAGTGATAGTAGAATCGTCTGAACAGAGCGGTCCAAACCTAAAAAGCTTTTAGGTATTTTTTTAGAAATCGTACAATAAAGCGAAACAATTTAGAACAGTGGTCATTTGGGAAAAATATTGCAAGTTGTGTTTATTGAAAAAAGAGATATATTTTTAGCGAAAATTTGCTCAGAAAAGTGGTTTAGACTTATTTTTATTTGACATCTTACAATTTTAAAATTAGACACTATGATCTTGGCAATCGTGGTATTTTTTGTTTCGGCTTTGTTAAAGAAAATTTCTAGAATAAAAGATAGTTTTCGTGTATTGTCTTTCAAGCCCAATAAAATTCCATATGTGTCAGTTTGGTCTTCTGATTCTTTGTGTTGAAGGTAAAATTTGAAAAATAGTTTAAAAAGCGACAATTTAGAAGCTGATGACTGGGAAAACAGTTTTTCGGTTATAGAAAGGTATTCACCTGACCTAGTCTAAATCGGTTGCATTCCTGATCTCCTAAACATCAACCAATTTTGTATGATCGAAAAAGGTATTGCTTAACACATTGTAAATAAAAGCGAATAAATTCAGAACATCGGTCATTTGGGAGAATATTGTACAAAAGGTTATCACTGTAAAAGTAAAAATAAAGGTTTTATTTAGCAAAAGTGCGTCTTTTTGAACAAAACATGTTAGTGTCGGAATAACACTTTGACGTAGCCGAACAAGCTTTAAAGCGTTAGTATTTATAAATATTCTCCAAATTTTCAAATTTAGTTTTTGAAACTACGATTCCAAAACATGTAGTGGTTGGACTTTGAAAGAGCTTTGTGTGCATGTTACTTTCCAATTCCACGTTTTTCAGACTTTTTACCAAAAAGTGCTGTCGAAAAAAGCCGCAGCCTGGCCTCAGTAACTATAGCCGTCCGAATTTTGGTAGTTTTTTTTGCATTGTATTCTCAATCCAGTTTTTAGATAAGTCTGGGATCTTGGGAAGAGCTTATAGAATTTCTAGTTTGCTTGTACGGCCCACGGTTTTTCTTTATTGGTTTTTGCTAATTTTGTAATCTAAGGTAATGCTTTTGTGTGCCCTAAAGGTATATTTGTTGAATTGGAAATAATAGTTTGAAATTCAAGGGATTGCTTTAATGATACTCAAATATGGCTCGACTTTTTGGTGTTGCGAGGGAGCTTTAACGACCCATCGCTTTGAGCTTCTTATTTTTCGTAAAGCCGTACAGATATTGCTCAGCTTAAAAAACTTAACATTTCTTTAAATTGTTGCTGTCAATTAGACCAGTGCTTCAAAAGGCCTGACTCTCTGATTCAAACAAGTCATTACAGTCATCTTTTTTATTCTCGTGCTTTTTCGCAATAGTTTTTTAAATTTTGTAAGAATCATGCTTCCTAGCTTTTTAATTTAAGCAAGACGGTTTATATAATTGTCAAACTAGCAATAAAAAGCTCCGAGAAACAAAGGCATTGGTGCGCCCCATTTATTTTTGCCAGGTTGCCCTTTTAAATGTAATAATGAAAGCCTTTTTTATCAATAAAATATGTTTTTGAAGCCCTTTTGTACTTGTGTATCCTAAAATTTTTATCAACTTTTCTGCATTTTGATTGCAATTACGTTTTTGATATTTTCTAATTATGGTATTTTTTCTAAACTTCCAAGTGAAGTCTTTAATAAAATAGTGGTCTAAACTAATTATATTGTCGCACTTTAATAATTTTTCAACAATCCAACTGTCGTGCATTGCGTTAACTTCGACCTCACTATTAGTTCTATAAAAACCTGAAATTTCATACTAAACTTAGATGTACTAACTATTGACTAGAGCCAAAGTTAAGTATGTGTTTCAAATGCCTGTGTCCAGAGTGCCTAATTTTCGTCACTTTCTTCAATCATTGCACACCTTAAACTATTTATTTGCAAACTATTAGTGTTTTAGCCGCGATAATTTTGACTACCTCAAATAATTTTTGTTTTCGATTCGTTAAAAACAGTACTTTGTCATTAATGAATGTGGTAAACTTGCATAGCTTGTGGTAATACTATTTGTTTTGCTATTGATTCACACACACGAAATGGGTTTTTTATAATACACCTCTGGTCTTTTGAATGTCTCGTTTTTACATCTCCAAAATTATTCGTGCTTTAAGCTGTTAAACATTAATAAACATTATTAATACCTTGCCCACCAACTTTGCTTTGAACACCTTAATATTTATCACTTAATTAAATGATATTTTTGAATACCCAAATATTGCTACATGTACTTTTGTACAAATCATCTTTCTAAAGTTATCGATTTTTTTGAACCAAGTTTTTATTCTATCTAAGTCGTATTGCCAAATATCACGAACCTTTTTATAGGGAGTAAATGCACACAGAATATGTCTTTAGAAAAAGTTTTCGCTAATACCAACAACTCCTTTCATAAGCCTTATTGTCGAGTGAATTACATGCTTTACTGCATTACAATTTATGTTTACTAAAAATATAATAAATTGTTTCAATAACATTACCCAAGATTTGTAATCACTTTTGCCCTCACTTTCGTCACTTAATTATAAATGTCATTGCGAACGCAAAGTTCATGCAAAACACATCGCTATTTACTACTTTTTAAAATTTGCTCTACCCAACATAGTCACTGCCTTTGTGCCTCCACGCAAACCACATTTTAATTACTGCATGCTGTGTCAAAGCGCTAACTTTAAAAAAAATTGACTGTAAAGAAATTCGAAGTATTTTGAAGACTGTTGCATGCTTTTCAAAATGTCTTATTTAATTCAAACTGTTGACCCCGAAAATGTTGGATGTTTTGACGATATGTGTATATTTGCTTATTTCCAAATCCGCTTATACTTGTGCGCGTTTGACACTTTGGCTTCTCTCAAAGATATGTCTATTTTTCAGTTATTATAATTTTTTAAATTAACTACACTAAGCTTGTAATATAGCCGTGAAAGTTGCCTTTGTGCCAAAAACCATAAACACTTCAAATTTTAATGCAGCTGTATAAATGGTTTTCAACCTGGACTTTTTGTTTCAAATCTTAGTAACGTGAAAAGCACCTCACTATTGCTTGCATATTGAAAAACGTCAATTTTCAATTGAAACACCTGAAATAAATTTTAAAAGTTAACAAAATGCAAATCGGTCATAAATTATCCTTTTTAACTCAATACAACCACCCTTTTTCAACTCCAAAGCTAAGACGAAAAAAATGGAATAGAAAATATCATCATAAAAATGAAAATATTAAACCCTACAGGGTGTCCAACAAAAACTGCAGCATTTTTGGATAACAATTTAAATCAATTTTTTAAGAAAATTTATGATCTTACTCAGGTATTATCTACTCTTCTGCAATGTTTTTCATGGAAAATAAAATTTATAGTGTGTTTAAGACCCAATATAAATACGGGTATAGTAAAGAGTGCCATCTCTGTAAGCATAGAGAATCTTCTCTAAAAACTATATGATGTGAGTCTGACAATTTATGGATAGAAACAATAAATCTTACATTGTGGAGATTTCCGAAAAATTCGGAAATCGGCCGGGCAGGGGGTTACGTACACTAAATTTTTAAAAATACTGCAGTTTTTATTGGACACCCTGTACATTTTGTTAAAATTATAATAATTGATATTTAGAAATCTGTAAAATATTTGGAAATAAATAAACAGTAATAAATATAAATTTTCAGAATTAATTTTAGCATATTTTTGGATAATTTTGATTGACATTGATATTTGGAACATTTTTGTGACCGACTTTTTGAATCAATAAATACCTTTACTACCATACTCTGTGTTACTTTTGTTCAATGCAATACATCACAACTACATTTACGAAACGCAATATTGTTGTTGCGGCTGGAGTTCAATTTTTTATAAATTTTACCCCCGATTTAAGGTCTCTTTATCAATTTTCACACGCTAAAAACGATTTCAAAGGAAATTCAAGCTCATTTTAATACCAAAAATGGTGTTTTTCAAAAAGACCTTTGATTAAAATTTAACTTTTATTTGGGGGTTGGTTTGGTTGAGGTTTGGGCGTGGGTGGACTCACGTCGGTCACACTTTTTTTTTAAAACAGGCCGTTACCTATTTTTTCTTCACTATTTAAAAAAATCTTTAATTTTGTCCCCGGCGCTCCGCCGGCGGCCGCGCAAGTATGGTCCTTCTATCAATAGCACCTCGACTCTCGAAAAATGGGAAATTGAATTTTTAAGCTCATACAAAAGCCATCAATGTGCTGAGCTCGAAATTCGGCCATTTTTTCTTGGAAATTCGTCAACCTGTAGCCTTCTAAAGTTTGGAACTTTTAAAAAACAGCAAATTTGTTAAAACAGTTCATATTTAGTGAATATAGTAAAATCAGGCCGGTTGTGAGTGTTATTCAACTTAAAGGTTGGGGAATCAAAACCAGAACAACTCCTAGACCTACGGGGTTTACTCGCAGCACGAGACAAATTGATATTCAAATAAAGCTATTTCTGGCTATTTTATACTGAATATATTTCTGGGTAGTTTTCTATAGGCTTAGGCTTGAATGCGGGAAAGGAATCTGCGCAATCCTTAGAATATCGAATGACGCACAGTCGTTAAAAAGCCTATTAGACGCCGAATGAGTTGCTCTTTCTAATGAGCATCAAAACTATACAGCCTGTAGTAAATTTTAGTGAAAAATGTGTTTTTTTTTTCCAAAAATACGCGCTCCTGAATTTCTGACACCGGATTTGTGAGAACAATTTGAAATATGACATTCAAGTTGTACTTTTAAGAGTAGTTTTTAAGGCTCTAATCAGACTCCCGCGTAACACGATTCATGTAACAATCTTTCAACGGGTTCCACAACAACTTTTTCAATTTTATCCTGCAGTTATTCGATACTCAAAATGACCGCTAGAATCTAGCAAACATTTTGTAATAAGAACTTTTGTGTTTCATATATAAATTTTTGAGAAATCAACTAAAGTAAGTCGCGTAACAGCGTGTTACACAGGTCGAGTCACGTACTATGCTGTTACGCGAATTACTTTTGTTGATTTCTTAAAAATTTATGTATGAACCACGGAAGTTCTTATTCCCAAAATGTTTGCCACATTCTAGCGATCATTTTGAGTATAACATAATTACAGGTTAAAATTAAAATAGTTGTTGTGGAAACCTTAAAGCTCGTTTCGCTACTCGTATACGCGGGAGTCTGGGTGGAGCCTAAGCAAATCAGATATGCTGATCATGAAAAATGGAAAAAATGAGAAATTTTGAATTCAAATCTTCGTTATCTCGAGAGAATTCAAATTTTATATTAGGGTTATTGTTTTTAGAGTTGTTTTTTAAGCAAATCAGCTATGCTGAGCACGAATTCGGTGTCAGAAGCAGTCATTTGCTTAACAAAAAAAATTAGTCAAAGTATGCTTAAAAAATTGCTACTAAAGCAAAAAGATAATCACCGATTTTTGACTAGCGGTGATATTCCCCGATGATTTTTGGGAATATTCCTATCACCCAACCCTAAAAGCAACAAGAACTAATAGTATTGTGTTTTGAAGCAATATTTTGTCTTGGAACGAACGGTTTTTGAAATATGTATTTTTCTTTTTAATTTACAATTTCGTATTAAAAACGACAGATTTAATTTAATAAATTATTTCAAAATTCATTCAATTATTTGGAGTCTAGATCCTTATTAAGACGATGCAAAAGCTATGTACCAGGGCTATGAACCAGCACGCTCATCTGTTCTACCGAATCGCTAGTGTTATTAGTTCTTCTGCTAATACTATTAACCAAGTTTCTAACAGTACTGAAGACCTGAAGAAGAGACCGGCCTACAGCATCTTAGCTTTCAGAAAAACAATTTTGAAGGTGAATTAAATTTAACAAAAATCTAGCAAAACTTAAAATTGTTTCAAAACAGTGTTTAAGATATTCCAAAACAATAACAATTCATAAATTTTATTTTAGCTGGAAAGCAATTTGTGTTTATCTGGCTGTGTACGAGCTTATTCCACGACTACTACCGAAAACAGCGAAAAAGAGCAAGAATTGCATCCGAGCAATACTGAAATCAAGCAATACAAAAAAGAAAGTGACGTCCATAAGCAAGTCAAGCCCAGAACATCCAAAAGTTTTTCTACAACAGACAGGTTCAATTCCTATTTGAAGCATGGCAAGTTCTGCATGAGATTTCTGGTGCCTGTTGAAGCCACTGATGCGATTTTGGGCCCTCTAAGTACCAATCTCAAACACTTGAAAAGCAAAGTAGGCTGTTTTTACTGTTGCGCAAACTAGATTTAACTAAAAAGATAAAAAAAATTGCCGCTATTCCACTGTAACCGACCCCCCTTCCCCAAAATCCTATTCCATTGTAGGGGTCCACTTTTTCAAAGCATTTTTTAACTATTTTTTGACTGTTTTACCATATTTTTCAACTCGGGCCGTGGCAAAAAGATACTTTATACAGTCAAACTTCGTTATAACATACTCCCTGTGGACCGGTCCTAAGGCTACGTTATAACGCAGGGTACAGTCGACTCTCGATAAGCCGTCACTTCGATAAACCGTCACCCTTGATAAACCGTCACTTTAAAAAAATTTGGTTGGTTCTGCCTTGAATAAGGCAAACCTCACCCTCGATAAACCGTCACTCTAAGTCCGGTTCCGTTCAATAAAATTACGCTCGATAAACCGTCACTTTGCTTCGTATTTTAAAATTTTGTTTCAAATTTCCGCCATTTCGTGAATGTCTGGGTTTGTTAAACTCATTGTCGGTTTTCATTCAGTCGTAGGTTGTTGTAAATTATACTGTTTAATGTTTTTTGCCGTCTTTGTTTTTACAATTTGTGTTTCAGATGTCTAAACGAAAGCATAGTGCAGTGACGCTGTTAGTGAAAAAGAAGGTCATCGAAGCGGCTGCCAAGAACAATAACAAAACGAAGCTCGCTCAGCAGTTCGATCTTCCGCGCACGACATTAATGGAATTTTGAAAGACATAAAATCAGTTCTGAAAGTGATCGAAGAAGGTGGCAGTGCAAAGCGAGCTCAGTTCAAAACTGGCAAACATGTGGAGATGGAAGAAGCGCTCGTGATCTGGATCAAGCAAGTCAGAAGTCAGAAGTCAGAATCTTTCAGTTAGCGGTGAGCTCGTAAAGGTTAGATTTTATTTTGTATCTGCTGTACTATTTATTCTGTACTGGGTTTTAGGAAAAGGCCAAGGAAACTGAACATCGTTTTCGAAGCAAGTGACGGATGGCTAACCACAGTGGAGCAATCAATGTGACATCTCTTCATGAATGGCAGCAGCAAGTTCTTCGTGAGAAATCGAGCAAGTTCGATCCGGAAGATATCTTCAACGTTGATGAGACATGTTTATTTTGGCAGCTGCTACCAAACGAAACGCTGGCGTTCAAAGATTTGCAAGACATCTTTAATTTATTTTAAAGAGATTTGCACAAACGATTAGAAAAGCAAGGAGTGAATAACCGTTCTCGTCGACGCAAACATGTCAGGCACAGAAAAACTTTTGCTCGAGGGGTGACGGTTTATCGAGAGTCAACTGTACATTATATCGGGGGTTAATCTGACGGAGTTTATTATTGAATGGACCGAATCAAAATGTGCGTTATAACGCAGGGTACATTATATCGCTGGTTAATTTGACGGAGTTTATTATTGAATGGACCGACTCAAGGGGTGAGTTATAACGCAGGGTACATTATATCGGGGGTTAATTTGACGGAGCTTACTATTTAGAAGACCGACCAAGGGGTGAGTTACAACGCAGGGTACATTATATCGGGTGTTAATTTGACGGAGTTTATTGTTGAACGGATCGACCCAAGGGGTATCTTAGTTGAACTTTTTAAGGGCGCAGGAGGCTTAGTGGCTTGAGAGTTTGGGATGCGCACACCCACATATCTTAGACACAAATCACTCGAAAGTGAGTCTAGATGCATGAAAATACATGCATACCAGAGTTTCTATATGCGGTAAGCCTCAGTATTCAAAAATATATTCAATATATTCAATTCTAGACCGAGCCAGACGCTCAAAAATTGTATAAACCACGACAAAAATAGTTTGTAAAAAAGAGACGAAAAGAATTTTTCAACATTTTTTCGATGTCATTGTTTCAAGCAACAAAATGACTTCGGACTATCTTTTTGCATCACCTTTTTCAACCAATAAAGGTCCAAAAAAGTAGAAATCTTTTTAAAAAGTACAGATCATAGCCATATCTCAAAAGCCATATCTTTGCTACAAATAACTACAGTCGAGTTTTAATGATTGTTTGATGCAAAATTTATTTTAAAACACGCATTACTGCTCGTAACTTCGGTGCATTTTTGGTAAATAAAAATCTTCTCGAAAATAAGCCTTTTTGGAAAAATACCAAATTCAGAATATTTACACATTCTTGGTTAAGAGACCGTCATTTGCCCCATAACTATGTAACGATACGATGTTTCTGACTCAATTATTCAACGAACGATGTAACAATCGATGTTGGCTTTGCAAAACGATACATCGTTACGATGTTTCTGACTCAATTATTCAACGAACGATGTAACAATCGATGTTGGCTTTGCAAAACGATACATCGTTACGATGTTTCTGACTCAATTATTCAACGAACGATGTAACAATCGATGTTGGCTTTGCAAAACGATACATCGTTACGATGTTTCTGACTCAATTATTCAACGAACGATGTAACAATCGATGTTGGCTTTGCAAAACGATACATCGTTACGATGTTTTTATTCAACGAACGATGTAACAATCGATGTTGGCTTTGCAAAACGATACATCGTTACGATGTTTCTGACTCAATTATTCAACGAACGATGTAACAATCGATGTTGGCTTTGCAAAACGATACATCGTTACGATGTTTTACACTAAAATTCGGCAAAACGATGTATAATATAGGAAAAATGTTGTTTACAAATTGGTAAGCAAAATTTTTCTGCACGAAGTAATTTTAGCTTGAATTTTCGTTAACAAAATATAATTTCGCTCAATGCCAGACTATTTTATTACATCGCACCTTGCTCAGGACAAACAACAGAAACATTCAATACGAGAAACTTAGCAACGGGAGGTTTTTGTTGAGAAAAATGAGCATTTCCGCTATTTCCGGCTTCAGATTGGATCTTCGGTGGTCATAGATATCTCTTGCCACTGAAAAAAGTTGTTCGCTCGATTGGCTAGTTGCAATATGCATACTCAAAGTATAATAGGCGTATAAACTGTTGCACATGGATAAATTACAGATCTTAAACACGCAAATGGCGTTGCAGGCAAAAACTTTTTGACTCAAAACGCAATTATTTAACAAATAATAGTATATTTTTTGTTCATGAACGATACATCGTTACGATGTACGATGTTGGGCCGAAAAACGGTGCGGTGTACGATGTTTTCAAAAATCGACCAACGATGTAACGATGCGATGTTTTTGACCAAAATCGGGACCGATGTAACGATGTTAACGATGCGATGTATCGATCGTGACAGTCTCTAGTTAATATAGCTTTTTCAGATAAAAATTTAGGTTTTCGTTTTTTATAGCACATTTCAACAGTTTTATTTTGAAAAAGTGATCTGTGAAATAGGTCTTGTAGCAGTTACAGTCGAACCTCGATATAACGACACCCCAAAGGACCGGCTTAAGGGTGTCGTTATATCGAGGTTCGACTGTAATCTGTTCTCCAATATAGTTTATATGGTGTATACAGTCAAACCTGGGTTATCCGACACCCCAGTTAACCGACACCCTCTTTTATGCGACACCATGAGCCCGATTTGGTTGGCCTGGTAAACCTACACCCCAGCTATCCAACACCTCAGTTAACTGACACCTCGTTTATCCGACACCATAAGGGCGGTCCCTTTGGGTGTCGTATAACCCAGGTTTGACTGTAGTGTCTATGTTCATGAAAATTAAACACTTTGCAAGGCATAGTGAAGGCATAGTGTAATTATGAACTTCTACATTTTTCGGTATAAGTAGAACCCCAGAACTAAAACAAAAGCTTTGGAAGTAAAAGAGTTAAAGGGGCACAACTGTGCTCTATATTATAAAATTTCAAATTGTAAACATTTAGTACAATGTTCCTCTCTACATGTCAATAGCAGCAGTGCCTGAGAGGTAAGCACACACGCATTTAAAAGTACAGTCAAACCTCGATTTAACGACCCCTTTGGCTTGATTTGGTTGGATTTGACTAAAACATAAAGAGTTATACCCCCGATTTAACGTTCCCCTACGGCCGGTCCCTAGGGGCCGTTAAATCGAGGTTTGACTGTATTTTCAAAAAACATCGTTTTAATTTAGAACTGTCAATATCTATGGTTCACAAGAAAATTGTGCTGAGTATTACAAGAAGCTTGTGCATTTCTTTCAACAAGTAACTTTTATTTAGCTTCACCCCTCCAATGTAAAGATTTATTCTGGATTTTTTTGAAATTTGTTAACTTCAAAATTTTCTTGTGCTTTTTATTGAGTTTTTAATATACCCTTTGCTAACTGGCTATTAATTACAGACAATAGAACTTTTCAGATTTAAGATGAATATATGTTAGTAATTTTACGAAGGATTTGACTTTTAATTTTGTAGGCGCAGGAGAAAGGAGAAAACGATATTATTGATGTGCGTATCCTTGTGCACAAAAGCCATGCTGCATTGATGAACGAAAAATTAATGTCAAGCTGGCATGAACAATTTAAACTGGAGCCAGAACAGCTTAAACTAGCTAAATTAGTGTGCCCAAGGTCTACAGATAAGGTAAGTTAGTCAAACAAAAGGGTTGCTGTTTTGTTTGCTAAAGTTACACATATAAGTTTGTCCTAATCTAAGCTGGCCTAAAACTGTATTTCTAAGTATACAGGGTGCGCCAAAAGTCCTGACACGGACATAAAACATAAAAAATCTCTATTAAAACACAACAATATCAAAAAGGCAAAAAAAAAAAAAAAAATTTTTGCCGAAATCTAGCCTTGGTCCTCCCCTACTTCTCAAGATTTTTTGAATTCCCTCCAAATTTTTAAATTCAAAATTTTTACTAGAAATGAAAAATAAAAAAAAATTTGGCTTGGCTGAAGTTTGAGCTCAGAAAATTTCAGTCGGCTAACGCTTACCGTATTTCCTCTAATAACTCACCCGGGTGAGTTATTAGAGCGGGGTGTGTTATTTTTTGAATGCCCTCCAGAGGGGTGATTTATTATAGCAGGGTGAGGAACTTGTTTATTTGGGGCTCCAATTTCGGTTAACTGTGAATAGTGTTTAAACGTCTCTCAAGTAATTTTTATTCGCTAAAAACGATAGGTTTCCAAAAAAAATTGGTTTCCAAAAGTTGACCGATTGCCTTGGTCCCCCAAGATAAAATATCTTATTTTAAGGTATCCTACCATGTTTTGATCACTGGAGCTGGGCAAAAAGAGTCTCTAAATGCATGTATGATCAAGAGTTTTGCTCGGAATCATGTCTAAGGTAAGTGAGTGCATTCATCTCTAACCCATCAAGCCCCCTGCGCCCGCTTCGGGGCTTGGTGTGTTGACATGCGCACACCCACATACCTCAAACACAAATCACGTGAAACATGACCCTGGATGCATGAAAAAAGCATGCATACCAGAGTCTCTTAATGCGGTAGGCCCCAGTTAACAAAACTTCACATTCTATCTTTTTCAGTATTTTGGAGGTATTCACGTACAGTCAAACCTCGATATAGTGATCACCCGATATAGTGATCACTTGCCCAGCAGTCAAAACAACACTCTATATCAGGGTTGCCATTTGGGGTCAAAAATCAGCCAATATTTTTCAGAGATCGGCACAAAAATTAGCACTCACAAAATCATCACAAAAGGTACTTTATTCAGCGCATACCGATAACAAAACATTTTTAAACATCATATTTCTCCCAACTTTCTATCATTGAGAAGTATTACGTAAATTTCAACGCAGGTTAGTTCGAAGTTGACATTGACTTGAAGCATGCACTTGACTGTTTCTGGCTTTAGCAACTTTTGGTTGTCCGTTCATTGATTTCCGCGCAAAGAAAATACGCGTTCCACGCTAGCATTTAAGACAGGGAGAGAGAAGATCTTGCTAACCAGCTCAAAGACTCCTTGAAAAGTATCATTGCCTTTTAATACCTGAATTTTCAAACAATAATAAAAATGAACTAAAACAAATTCTTACATTCATCCACTTTTCTTCAGTACTGAGAGACTTGAAAAAATCCAATGGAACCTGCTGCAGAACACCATTAAGTCGAGAAACTTCATCGAAGAGAAAGTCTTCTACAGCCAACGCGGGTGAGATTTGTTTTGCCAGATTTCGGACTTCTTCATACTGAGCCGATCTTGTCGAAAGCATCATCCACTGTATGTTGGTCGGCAAGCGCTCCAACTTAAACCACGCATCGATATAATCCAGTACAGTCTCATAGAATTTTTGAAAAAAACGAATGAAATACGACGTAACTAAAATAGTTCAAAGTCACCACAAAGTCCCCTTTAAGAAGCTCAGCCAAATCAAAATCAACATGAAGGGCATTCGACTTCTAAAAACACTTGGTTTAGTTTACATGAATATTTATACATGAAAACACCTGAAGCACAAGTAACGGATGATGAAAGCATGAAAAAGCACTGTTGAGAAAGACGAGAATGACCTTTGACTTAGCAGCCGAGAAAAAGTCTCTGAGTATGCGAGGAGTATTTGATGTAGAAGAGAAGACCAATTGCAATGCATCCCAAAGCTTCAGAATTCTTTGAATCACGGCAGCAAGTGTAGTCCACCTGGTTGGCGCATGAGTTGGTAAACACGAATATTCCATCTTAAAAATATCGATTATAAGTAGTTCAAACTTAGACAACTTAGCAGACCTCGACGAATTCGAATTATATTCCCTAAACTGTTCGTGCCGGATTGTAGATCCGTTAAAGAAACTTTCCAGTTTGAACACAAGAGCTTCGATATCAATAGGCAACTCTTCAACTCTTCGCCGCATTATGCAGAATATGAGCAAGGCAGCCAATTGGCACCAGAGATGAGACTTTTTTCTACAAACATATCAAAACCTACAAATACCTTCAAGCGAGCATAGATATTGTTTTCTCCTCTTTGAGTTCACCCTCCAAAATTAACTGTGCATTGTCTGCACAAAAAGGAGGCGAGATTCTTCACATCTAAGCAATTTCGCGCCCAAGTACATTCAATGAAATTTGTGACCATCTCAGAGGAGCTCGCATATCTAACAAACGCACCTGTACACCTATCTTAGCATTGTAGAATCTGAAAAATAAAATTGAACAAGCCAAATCAACAAAATTCATATCAAAAATAGTTACCTTATTACCAGCGGAAACAGCTTTATGACCTTGTGATTGGAGGCATTTGTTGATATGGAGAAGGGCTGAGAGCCAAGATCTTCAAGAAGGCATTTTGTCGCATACGGAGCCAGCACACCTGAAACTTTGTTATAAGAAACATGTTAAAAGCGTTCAAAGCATACCATTAACGATTTTGGTCGTTTTTGTACGAGCACATTCAAACTTTTTTGCTATCGAGAACATTGCTTGGAACAGACCTTGCGAAGAAACACAATCTGCGGAGACAAACGATTACTGATACTTGACGATATGATAGGCCCAGGCACCCTCACCAGCAGCAGTCTTATCATTTATTGCCGTAGGAGCCATGAGATTAGGAAGGAATTCGGCGACTGATTGATTCGAACCAATAAGTTTCACTGCAGCTTTGTGTCTTTCTGTAGCTGAAATATTAATTTTAAGCGCATGAAAAAGAAGTTCATATAAACGAAAAAAAAACCTTGATGAAGCTCGATTTCTACCTTTCCTGCAGCCGCTAGATTTATATCACTGATGCACGGCACACATCGGGCTTGAGACTAAAGTTAAAGTATAAAGACGCTGTTTGATAGAAAATATAAACATACTTCGTTCTTGCTACTTTTTGTTATCCCCTTGATCCCGCTGTACTCTGGCTTGAACAATCGTTTCTTTCTAGGTGCCATAGATACTCGTAACTACAAATAGCAAATGAACTAATCGTAAATCAGCCATAGAAGCACATGAATCATCGAACTACTGACAAAAATGAAAGAAAGGAAACTGTAACACTATAAAAGCACATACAATTTTACGAAGAGATTTAAAACATTCATTCATAATTCCAATTTATCCAGATTTAGAAAAATCAGCCAATATCAGCAGTTTTCATCAAAAATCAGCACAAATCAGCCCCTATGGTTTTCAGTCATTTTTCGATTGGTTATCTTGGTTGAGGGGGGCTTGGTGGCTTGGTGTTGAGATGCCCACACACATACATTAGACACAAATCACTCGAAATAGACTCTGAATGAATGAAAATAACATGTACACCAGAGTTTCTTTATGCGGTAGGCCCCAGTCAACAAAATTATGTTCAAATTCAATATTTTTAGGTTCAACAGAAATGACCAAGTCAAAAAATGACTAAAAGCCACAGGGGGAACCAAGGCGAAAATACCAAAAGCCACAAGGAGGAATAAGACTATTTTTATTGTGATTGCTTCATTAAAACATGGATTTTAAGAGAAAACTTCTCTATAGTGTTCAGCTAGAGATTTTTAGGTGAAGTCACATTCTATATAGTGATCACTCTATATAGTGATCACCTGTGGGACTCGACTGTACCCTTTTTGGCTTAATTACCTGGGGGCCAAGGTAATTAATCAACTTGTAGTAAGCAATTTTTGGTTGCAGTATAGAATCCCCCATAGAATTTTTTTTGAAAACCTGACTTTTTAGTAGGGAAAATTTTGGGAAAAAGTTTTTTTATCGTTTTTAGCGTATGAAAATTAATTGAGAGACGTTTAAACACTATTCACAATTGACTAAAAAGGGACTCCCAAGTAAACAATTGCCCATGGTGAGTTATTAGAGGAAATACGGTAGTCGCTGTATTTAGGCTTGCATTGATTTATAATTTTTTTTAATAAATTGAGTAAATGAGCAATGAGCAAATATGAGCACAGCGAATTGTATTCGCGCGGGACCAACCTAATTTGGTCGATTATTATATATTTATTTTTGCTCTTAGGTTAGTCCCGTGCGAATTCAAATATCACAAATTGTTGTACTTATCAAGTTCCATGGTCCTTCAAGCAATATTCATAGGCGAAGACATGAGGGAGGCGCCAATAGGCACTTCACCCTTCAATGTTGCCCCTTGTTGTATACCGTATAACCTCTTTTAATCCCCCTGGGGTTTATTTTCAACCCTCCCAAAATCGGAAAAATTTTGGGTCGATCTCAAGATTTTCGGGTGAAAATCCAAAATCGAAAAAGCGGAACCGGTAGAGCTCATGGCAGTTAAGAAAACGCAAAAAACAGATTTGTAAAATATTTAGTTTAAGCTGAGATATAGGTCTATAAAGTCAGGGGGGATTATTAGAGGGGGGTGATTAATAGAGGTTATACGGTATATATTCGCCATAGTGTCATAAAAATTTACTGCTTAAAAATCCCAAAGATTA
The DNA here is from genome assembly GCA_029231635.1 of Ditylenchus weischeri. NCBI lineage: Eukaryota > Metazoa > Nematoda > Chromadorea > Rhabditida > Anguinidae > Ditylenchus > Ditylenchus weischeri. Next base: position 57,075 of record JAMRYI010000150.1, read on the forward strand.
TAATGTTAGCCCCTAATAAGGACTCTTTTTGAAATAGGCTGGAAATCTAATTTTTCATAATTATTTAGGTCCTTATGATCAGGAGCACTGAAAAAAATGTGGTCGACCTTCTGGAGAATATTGTGAAAGAACTTCGTGAGGTAAAAATTTATGAGTTATACTTCAAATATTTGACAAACACTTTCAGCATCCAATCACAGAACATCAAAGGGTATACGACCCCATAAATTACAACCCTAGAATAGTCACCCAGTATGGTGGCTATAGCAAAAAACCAAGCAAGGAGAATGTGGTGACTACTCAAACGGTAATAAACTTTAAACAAAAAGAATTTTTCAACACATATCTTTACTTAATATTGCTGTCAGTTGAATAGAGAAGCCAATTAATCCTAGTTCTGGGCAAGGCTCCTGAATAGAATGGGCTAGTTGAGTACTCGAAATGGAGTAATTTCGAGTATTATTGCCGTAGTATTTTAAATACTACTGCATATTTACTCCACCATTTTATAGCCAGACCTTAGGCTACGAAATAAACGGAAAATTATTTCGTAGCAGTCAAAAAGTTGCTGACTTCGGTAGTTTCTGTTTATTTTGTACACTGGAATCTGGGCTTCAAAATAATGGAGTAAATAAGGAGTAGTAGTACACGGTTACTCAAGAAATTCTGACACTTAAAACAGCCATAACTTTCCTTATAGGCTGTTTTTTGAAAATCTGTTTTACAGTTCTATTCAGTTTTTATGGCAATTTTTTTAGTGTATAAAGTCAAAAATGCGAGTTTTGCTTGGAGAGGACCAAGCGAAAATCGAGTTTTTGACTTTATATACCAACAAAATTTTCATGAAAAACTGAGTGGAACTGTAAAAACAAATTTCCAAAAAACGGCATATAAAGAAAATTATAGCTGTTTCGAAGTGTTAGAACTTCTTGAATAACCCTGTATTTGAAGTACTACGACTCCAAATATGGAGTAGTACTTAAAATACTACGGCCCCCAAGTACATAAGTATCCTTAGTAAAAGTACTCTTTTAGTATTTTAAAAAGTGAACTTATATTTTTATTTTTGACTTTTGACTTTTCAGTAAAAGCGCACTTTTTATTTAATTTTTCAGTCGATCTCAAGATTTTCGGGTGAAAATCCAAAATCGAAAAAGCGGAACCGGTAGAGCTCATGGCAGTTAAGAGAACGCAAAAAACAGATTTGTAAAATATTTGGTTTAGGCTGAGATATAGGTCTATAAAGTCAGGGGGGATTATTAGAGGGGGGGTGATTAATAGAGGTTATACGGTATCCTAAAACTATCAATGGATGAATTATCAAAAAGCTGAGATTTTTTGGTAACTTATCAACTCTGAAGAAACTTTAGTACAGTCGAACCTTTTAAACTGACACACACTAATTAAAAATCATGTTTGTGTTTGTGATTTACTTTTTGTGCGTGAACCCAGGGTGGCCATAATGCCCTCTTTTTGAAATTTTCGCCCCCTTTTTATTTGACAAAAAGAGGGCAGAAAATTGCAAAATCGAGTAAAAGAGTTAGTTTTATATGTTCCGATTGTTTTGCTCTAGTGAAATAAAAAAAAGTGTCGTTTCTGTGCAATTTTTTGTATGTTAAACTAGTTTAAGTGTTGCGTAGTGGAAGATGCCCCTCTTTTTCAAAAGTTTTACTTGTAAATGCCCTCTTTTTGTGATCGCATACCCTCTTTTCCAAAAAATGATATGGTCACCCTGCGTGAACCCAGTGGGATGAACTGCAATTATAGTGATTACTTGTCTGGGGTCACCTACAAAACATGGGTCAAAAACACAAAAATAAAGACACTCATTAGGGTTGAGACATTTGACAAGCTATGTACTTTTTCAAGAATCTCTAAAAACTCCTTGTACAATTCAGCTTTTTGCCTTAGTACCTCTGCTGTTGTTTTTCGGCTTGAAGCTAGGCCAGGGTACATTAGGACCGATTAGAACTACAAAAAAGTGAAAAAACATATTTAAGTTCGCTCTAATGTACGCTGGTCTTAAGTCAAAAAATCAACAAGGGGACCAAGGTAAAAAATGTGCCAGATCGTTTAAAAGTTGTATCTTCACGAAAATTTGATATTTTTTATTGTTAAGAGTAAGGAGACCAAGCAATTTAAAAAAAAATCAAAAAAATTCATTATTTAATTTAATTTTTTTATGGAACAATACGTTTAGATCAGTGTCCCTAAGTTGTTCGGTACTAGTCTGAGGTTTGAGGACGCAAAGGCCAGGCAACGTTGCGTTGGTACATTGGTTTTTATTATTTTTGTAAAATCATTTTTTTTAAATAAACTTCAGTCGTATCTGGTGCTTACGTAAGCATGGGTGAGTCCACTGAACAAGACCGAGATGTTGTTATCCTTAAAGGCACTCAAGAACAGATCATCAAAGCTATTCGCTCGCTCAAAAAGAGGTTATTTATTACTATTTAGTTTTTAGATTACTGTTTTTAAAGGCGCGCCTAAATTTAGAATATCGAGCTTGTTAAAAGCAAGAATTTTTGGAATAGAAGCACTCAAAAAATAACCTTGTATCAAAAAGGTCATCAGACATTAGACTAAGCCTAAGCTTTATTAAAAAACACCGTTTGATCCTCCTCTTCTTTTTTACCTTTTTTAAATATTTTAAGCATTTTTGTACTTTACTCCATCAAAAAGGATTAAGAATTTGATTCTGCGAATCTTTTTTGTAGCTCCCACAATTTTCGCCTCAAACAAGCCGACTCTCAATCAAGCGACTGCTGTTTTCCAAAATATAGTGATCGCTGCATCAAAATTCGGTCTTTCATAAGCTGATTATTCTCTGCAACTTTTAGGACATGACTTATTGAAAAAAAAACACTTTAAACACCGTCGTGAAAAACTAGTCTTCGCAGCTGGTGTGTTTGCTGAGGGAGTTCGCATGAAAAATGATTTGTTTGGTGACCACATTCATTGTTGTACAGAATTTTTTTATTTGTAAGACTATTGTTAAAAAAGAAAATGAAAAACCAACCTGAATTTTTCAAGATAAGACGCGCGTTCAAAAAATTCAAAAATATTCCAATGTGATTCTTCATACAAAGCACTAACTTTAGAATATTTTAGCCTGATCATGTTTGATATGAAAAAGCAAAGAGAATTGTTAGAGCTAGAAAAGTGTTAAAAAATTTTACTTATTGAACGGTTTGTTGAATCTGTTATTTTCGATCGTTATTTATTTTTTTGGATTTTCTTAGTCAATAAAATAATTTTAATATTCTAGCTGACAAAACATTTGCCATGACATTTTGTCTGCCAAGACAACCCTGTGCCGTAGTTTCAAAATGTTCAAATAGTTTTAAATTGGATATTTATACTAATTTTCGTTTACTTTCTTCTTCAACACCTGGTCGTGCAACTCAGCAAGATTGTCGTCAGCCACTCTCTTCACCTGTGCTTTCAAAGCGACAGGATTCACAGTTAATGGCACATCAGGCATAATAATGCAGCCACGACCTGCTTTCGCGATCTGCTCTCCGCCACTTTTTGCGCCAAACAACTCCAAAATCTTACGAAGTGGAAGGACATTGCTACTCTAGTACTTGAAATTTTGACCATCCCTTCAACAAGCTTACTCATTTAACGATTGTTCTCACCCGCAACCATGGCATCTGCAAAGTGCTGAAGCCATGTCAAATTTGACTTATTGAATGCCTAACTTTTTACTTATTTAAATGCTCAATTTAATCTCAATCTCAATAAAGAATCATCTTAAGTAAAACTGCTGATATCACTTGATATCATCTCATTATCATATTGTCGTGATACCACCATTGTATCATATCACGCACATTTTTGCGTTTTCATGTCATATCATTATCATATCAGACAGTCTTATTAAATCAAACATCATATCAGACGATATGATGCATAATTTTGACTAATTTCATATCACCTTAAGTGATGTCATGTCAATCCCATATCATATTATTATCATATCAGGGCTCCAAGATCCATATCACGAAAACCCTGAAAATAACTACCTAAGTCTGGAACAGCTACCCTAGTCAACTCTGTTGTTGATCTGTGATAAGTTTTCGTTGACGACAAGGCGGTTCTATTCTAGAATCGGGTGCCAAAAAACAGCTTAGTCCTCCCTGCTGAGTTTTCCCTCAACAGCTTGCTCTCCCCTGTTGTTTTCTAGTTTTCCAGTTTACAGTTGAACCTGGATAACCGGACACCAATTTCCAATTTCGGAAAATTCATTTTTGCGTTGATCTTTCCATTTAAGTTCGTAAAATTTGCTGCCATGTTTTTTGTTTCTGTCTCAAGAATCTTCTAGTCAGCGGTGAACTTGTCAAGGTGAGCTTTTTCTTTATCGCTTTTAAAATTGTTATTTTGATCAAACTTTTAGGAAAAGGCCAAGGAAATTGCGGCGCTACTCAATGTTGTCGGATTGTATGGACTCGAACAACTTCTCGATGCTTGGGAGGACCTGCAGCTGCTCGGTGGAATCAGCGAAGAAGCAGAATGTGAGGCTTCATGGCGGTGGATGCGGAGGTCGTGGCAGGTTGGTTTATATCGTTTGTTCCTTCTTTATGCGCTCTATTGCAGATGGCGCTCTCACTATAGAAGAAATCGTGGCGGAAGTGTCGACAGTGGAAGAGAATGACGAAGACTGCGAGGACAGCGAGCCCATGGACATCGAAGAAGTGGAAGACGAAAAACCGAGTATCAGCCGACAAGAAGCCCAACGCGCCTTGAATCTCGTTCGTCACTACGTGGAGGAAAACTACGCTGATCCCGCCATTCTCAAGCTCAGCGATGCTTTGGATGCAGTCTTTTACCAGGAGCGAAAGAAGAAAGAAATTCAGAGTCAACTCCCAAATTTTTTTTCCCAGTTCTTTAGTGTTATGATTTGTTTAAAAAAAATTTGTGTCGAACACATTGGTATTTGCTTCGATTATGTCATTCTTGTTGTTATTTTTTGTTTAAAAAATTCACAACCCTAAGCGGACACCTTGAGCAAGCACCCAGGGGTGTCCGGTTATCCAGGTTCGACTGTAAACTGTTTTTGGCACCCGATTCTAGAATAAAACCGACAAGGCCGAAGCGTATTGGGCAGGAGTGCCTTATACGCCGTCCTCCCAAAAGTGTGTTTTCACCATTTTTTCGAGCTTTTCAGGTTGTAATTAGGTGAAAAAACAAGTTAATAGGTGGCGGAAAGACATTTTTCGAAAAAAATATTTTCGACCAAAAATCGACTTTTTGACCAAAAAATCAGATTTTTTTTAATGATGTGGTGTGTGGTCGTATTTTATCTTGCTATTGCATTTTAAAATTTAAGAAGTTTCTTTTTTAATTGCGTGAACACCAAGTTAAAAAAAAATTTGCACAATTCTAAAAACTTGAAAAATACAAAAATCAAAAACAAGTCTTTTTTGTTGAAGTAGCGTACTCTAACAAATGCCCTCTACGTTTTTGTAGCATTGTGTTTTTGATCCATTATTTTGAAATTTTCTGTTAGTTACAAGTTACCACTTATCTTGCAGTTGATCTAACTGGCTACAAAATAGGTGGTAACTTGCCTGAGAGAAGTCTTAAACAAGGGTAAAGAACACGCAATGCCAAGAACACGATTTTGAACGTAGGGGCCGTTTATCTTTATACAGTATTTGGACTATGAGGTTCCGTCACGTTTTTTGTTTCTTTTGTACTTTTCTCCCAACTTTTCCTCGCAATTGTTTTTCTGTAAAGTAGGTGCTACAGCGTATCCTCTTTCTTTTGAGTATATGGTTGCCAATACAAACATGTATATTTATGGGGCTTAGACGACCAACAAACTTTGAAATTGGCCAAATTTTTGATTTTTCAAAACTTTTCAACTTCCGAGGTTTGTTACCTACTTTTTTATAACCATTTTTAATTATGTAAAGTAGGTGCACATCTACAGCGTCTCAGCTTTCTTTTGAGTATAAGGTTGCCTATACAAACCTGGATATTTGGGGGTCAGAGACGACCAACAAACTTTGTGGTGAAAACGAAAATTTGTGTAATTTTGCTGGGTATTTTATCTGGGAAAAAGTATGTAAAGATATACCTATTTTTATGAATAAAGTCATAGCCCTCATTGAAATTTCGAACTATAGAGCGCCGATAGTGTGGTCCCTTGTTAGAGAATATTATAGTGAATAAGGTCGGCCCCATGGATTATTCAAGAACCAGGGCTGTGCTCTGGCATCTTTTTATATCTTTTTGCATACAGTAGGATTCCCTTCGACAACAAAATGTTGTTTCTATCTTAGCGGCAAATCACCACTCAGCTCGGTTTTTTAGCTTTTTTATATAATCTACATACCCAACTTTTTTTAAACTTTAAAACCGAAAGAGTGTTAAGTCGTCTCAGAGGTCAGAACACACTTAAAGTTTCTCTTCTATAACTACTTTATTTTTATCTGTTTATTTACAAGATCTAGAAATCTTTAATTGCGGATCACACTTGCAGTTCAAGCCGAAAACAAACCGATAAAAAAGCAACAACTGTTCACTATTGTTTTTTCTTCTTTGTTTCTAGAACTTTTTCGGATGAGTTTAAAAGTCAGGGGGTAAAGCATTTGTTAAACAAAAGAACAGTCCATCAAACACTTTTTTGCGGATCCATCCTCTGTTTTTTAGTTTTTATCTGTGTGAGTGTCCTGAACTAGTTGTTAAAGTTAAAAATATTTAGAGCGCTAAGGAATATAAAATGTACAAGTATTTGGTGCTCTGCTCTATTGTTTTTCTGTTCACAGCTCCACAGATCTGTTTCGCTGATGTGGATGGAGTTTTGAAGTTGGTTTATTTTGTTTAATAAGCTAGATTCGAAATATGCAATTTTTAATGACTTGCAAGAGTTTTCGAACCATCCCTGAATGCCTCTAACGATGTTTTTTGAAGATTTAACCATTTTAACGCACGTAAATTTAGTGTTTATGCGGAAGAGACTCATTTTTGACAAACTTTCTCAACTTAAAACAAAAAAATTAGATTGGGTTTCCTTAAATTTGTAGTAGAAGTCAAAAATTCTTCATTTTGTTGAGTAATGTTCTGAAAGTATCTTATGAAGAGCGTTATTTAAAGACTTGTGACTGCGGCGAGAGGTATCTTATAAAGAGTATCTTATGAACAATGTTGATTTGCCTTATTTAGTCTAAACCAACCAAACTAGTTTCAAAGCGTATCTTGTAGAGAGCGTCGACTGTAATAGTAAAAAACATGACCAGACTTTTTTCAGACCTAAAATCATACAGCTTTTAAGTTATGGACAGAATAATCACCACAAACAACCTAATGTATCAATTTAGTGGCTATGGCATTAAGAAGAACCAGGAAATCTTGAGCGGATTACAGAGTCAGGTGGCACAAAACGCAGACATGTTGCAGCGAATTCTGTTTGAATTGAGGGACTGGAAGAAAAAGCATGGAGAAGAGCGCATTTCGATTTCTGCACCCAACATTTTTCACCCTTGAAAGCCAACAAAATATTTTCATGTTCACTGGCAACAGTGAAGTGATATATGGATTCATTTTTCTGATTAATAAAAGCATTTACTGGCACAATTTGAAGGCAATTTATTTATGTTTTAACAGTTTTACAAGCAAATCAACCATGCTGAGAACGAATCCGGTGTCAGAATAATAACAGGTTCGCCTAAAAATCAAATTTTTATGGAGACAACCACGGATTCAGGACCTTCCCGAGTACCCAACTTCCGAGGTCTATAACTCAAAATCGGACTATGTATGCTCCAAATCTGATGGCGCTATCGTGTTCAGCGTATGATAAATAGGTTACCCAGTAGAAAACCTCAATGCCCAAATTTCCGACTTTCCGACCCAAGGGCTAGTCTCTTAAAATGTGACCCTTAATAAGCCACAACCAAGTCACAGTCGAGTCTCAAGCAGAGCCCCATCGGGGCCGGCATTAAGGATGTGCTGATTCAAGGGGTGCTTTATTTCAAAGGATGCGTTATTCCGAAAATTTTCGTCCACAATTTCTTAAGTGTGCGCTGTTTCCAGACTTTAAAATACCTCCATCCAAAGTCATGCTAGGCATGACTCTGGGCTCCCCTTTCTCCCATCTTGGAATGCGTTTGGCAAAGGTTAGCCAGAGAGTCAACGCGTCTTTATCTCTCTGATTTATATTCTTGTCTTTTGGAGCATTGTCTCCACACACATTGTGTACATAATTAGAACACTTAGACCCAACTTCTTGGCAATTTTTAAATAAGATCCAAGCAAGGTAATTCACCAGTCTGCTCGCAAGACTAAAGGCAGGCTACCAGACAATTACCGGAACTGGTTCACACTGTGCGCCACATTTTACACTTTTTCATTAATGTACACTTTTTCATATTTTTCGCCACATTTTAACCTGGAAAACTATTTATTATGCTTTTTTCGCACTTCTGTTTACAATTTGCTTGAAATTTTTAGTGGCGTGAAGGTTCTCAAAGATCTCAATCTACGTGGTTTGCTCCGTTTACTCGATTCAAAAAGCGACGAAGAATTGTTGCATTGGCACCAAGCCGTTGATCTTCTTCACTCTAAACGTAAATGTCCATCCTGTCAAGAATATATGAAGTTATGTCTGCGTGATGTCCATGGCAATGGGAAGGATAGTTTGCTATGGCGATGCTCAAAGAGAAAGTGCGCAATCTGTGGGTTTTTTCAAGGGCGCTTTCTTCGAGGAACATAAGTAGCGAATGAAGGAGGTATATGCTGAATGTCACATGATAGTCATGACTTTTATGTTCACATTTTTAGATATTCATCTTCTCCTATTACTGGGTGCACGGAATGGCGACTCAAAAGAACTTATTCTAAGCGAATAGTTGTGGAATATGAGATTCGAAGGACCAGAGGCTGTGTTTCACTTGTCGAATCATGTTCGTGATGTATTTGTATGCAAAGATGGCGAAATTACTGTTCAGCAAGTGTTTGACTTGAATGGGAGTATAATGTGTTTGAAGAATAAATGAAATTCCTAAGGAACATGTATTTAAAAAATGTGGCTCACATTGTGAACCAGAACCCAATTACCAATATTTTCCAATATTTTGGAAAAAGTCGGTCACAAATTCTAAAAATATTGGAAAATGTCTGGTAGCCAAAGGCACTGCTTACAAATAAAGTCTCATATGCATTTCTGGTCACCAAACTCAAGAATGAGTTTTCCTTGTAATCATGCTGCAGCTATTGTTTTTTCATTGATAGTTTTGGAATGATTGATGTGGTTATTGAAGAACTTGAGAGACTGTTCATATTTGGTGATGAGGATGTGTTGTTCTTTCTGGTAGACTGGTAAATGTTAATTTTCCGATCGAAATAACTTATCAAATTTTCATGACCTAAAGTACACACCCTATTTGAATACAAATAAAGATCTCAGTAGTTCAAATGAAATTATCTTATGGCTGTTTTAACGCCAACTTGTGGCTTAGTGTATTTAAAATATTCAGAACACTTAACATCTTAGTAAGTGTCCATCTGTGAATTTTGAAACATTGGTCAGTGATAGGTTTGTGCTTGTCAACCCCAATAACTTGCCTAAAAAACTAGTTTCTAAGGCATTTTTTTCAAATGAGCTTATTCAGCAGATTTTTTGGTAAAGGCAAACAGGCCGTCCAAACCCCTCAAGCTGCAATAGAAAAACTGGCTGATGTGGAGGAATTGTTGCTGAAAAAGCAGGTCAACTTAGAGGACAAAATCAAAGCTGTAAGTAATAAAACTTTAAATAAGGCTAATTACATGTCTAAATCAGTTATTTTTCATACAGGAAGTTGCGACTGCAAAAAAGCATGGAACTAAAAACAAACGCATGGCATTGCAAGCGCTCAGACGCAAAAAGAATCACGAGAAAGAATTGGGTGAGATCTAAGCAGATTATCTTATTTTTTGTCAGAGTCTTATTAAGTTAATCCATAAATTGATTCCGCTATTCAAATTTTTTTGTTTTTATTGAAAAATAAACCGTATTCTCTTTAAAGGGGTACCACGGTGCTCTATTTTCCAATCCCCCTTGGGGTAGTGCTCTATTAGAGAGCAGTGTTCTAATAGAGACTGCTGCTATATTTTTTCACCCCCGCTAATCCTTACAATATAAAAAAGAAACACACTTGACTTTATTTTTTTTAACAAAAAACTGGCATCTAACAAACAATTTATCACTCCAATAAAATGAATGATTTTATGATAAACTCTTTCGAGTGCCATTTTCACGCTTCAATCAATGGAAGATAGACGGTCATTAGAGCATATCAAAGATTTGCGCTTTTTGTCATTTCTTTTTTTCTGTGAATCATCTAGTCCTCACGTCGCTGACGGATTTTGGTTTTAAATAAAACCTTTAACTTTTTCTACTTAGACTTCGACTCCACACCACTTGAGTTGATTTTTTGTCGAATCGAAAATGTGACACTAGAAAAATTCCCAGATGAGAAGCCTTTGAGCGAGCGCAAAAATGAACGAATGTCTGTTTGAGCACCCTCCCCCTTGACTTGGCCGGCGGGAGGGGTGGTGTTCTATTAGAGAGAATGCGGTATATATTTTTGGCCAAAATTATATTTTGAGACATTTCAGTGGGTGAAATTTTCTCGAAAATCCAAATCATAAAACAGATTTGTTGCAGTTCCTAGTTGTTGAAATATAAATATAAGTTTGATTAACGACACTTTTAGACATTGACTGACTTGGAGTCGTATCTCAGCAACACAGAATTTCAAGCAATCTGAGTACCTTATTAAATCTAAAGTGCAAAAAAATGGGAAAAACCCAACCCAAAGTGTCTATTCCAAAATTTACCATGAATTGTTCTATATCCAGTTGGCTATTGTCTTGTTGTGCAGTCTACTTGTGTGCGGTCAATATTTAATGAATAAGTGTTTAGACCACGTTGACGGCGTTCTGAATACGATCACCCAGCAGAAGAATGCTTTGGAGAATGCCACCTTGAATGCGGATGTGATGCAAGTCATGTCTAGCTCATCTAAAGCACTCAAAAACGCTCATGGAAATATGAGTGTGGAGAAGGCCAGTGTTTAATAGTAAAACATTATTTATTAAACTGATAAATTTCAGATTGAATCCATGATGGACGAGGTGAGTGAGGGACTTGAGCAAGCAGACGCTGTGCGAAATGCTTTTGCTACTATCAATGATTACGACAATGATGAGCTGGAGCAAGAGCTGGAACAATTGCAAAATGTATACATTTAGCTATTTGAAAAAAATTAGTAATGAGTATATTCAGGAAGAAGAGGCCGAGCAAATGGTCAAGCACAAGTTCCCCGTGACTCCAGCCAGTAATCCTACACGCAAAGTAGTAGAATCTTACACAGAGGAAGAAGAAAAGGAATTGCAGAAACTAGCTAGTTGGTCTAGTTGAGCGGATAAATGCTTATTATGTAAACATGTGCAAAACAAGAGCCTACCGTAAAACCTCTAATAATAGACCCGGGTCTATTATTAGAGTTACGGTAAGCTAATTTTTGAAAGAAAAGCAAGTGTACTGTGAATCTTCAACCTGCACTACTTTTGATCCTTCATGTTTTCAACCTTCAAAAAGGTCAGACATTCTTCTTTTCTGAAGTTTTAAATGCATGTAATAAGTGCCTGATCAATTTTTCACAACTCTGTCAGTCACTTTTTACATGCCTTAAAAACTTCAGAAAACTTCAGAAAAAGAGTCCATTTTAAATCAGACAATGTTGGAAGATACATGGTAATCTTTTTTTAAGCTAAATATGCCTTTTGTACTCACACTTTTTAATGACATAAACTGTGTAATAAATAGATAGCATTAAAAACTTGACGATTTGTTCGCAATCTGATAAAAACAGATTATAATACCGTATGTCCTCTAATAGACCCTCCCTCCTCTCAAGCTTAAAAACCTGTATCTCGGGGCAGAATAAACATTTCGCAGAACTGTTTATTTACAAAATACCACGAGCTCTGTGGATTTTACACCAAGCTCACCATCTGTCATGTATCTAAAAAATTTCACTTTATTTGGGACACTAAACACTTCGATACTTGGATGGCCTCTTTGGTGGAATCAACTCAAAATTTCATGCTGATCATTTTTAGTATATACACCATAAGTGGTTTGATCTTCGGAATTCGGGTAAGAACACCATTTTAAAATTCACACATTTTAGAAATTCGATAGCGCAAAAAAAACTGCACCAAAAAATGCTTCAAAGACTTATAAAATAAGGGATTTGGAGTGTTAAGACAAAGTCGCAAAAAAATAAAAATAAATTTTTAAAAGCATTTTGATGCAAAACTCTTTCTCCGCTTAGAAAACTTGAAATTCTGACAGTGAATTTGTGTTCAGCATGGTCAATTTGCTTTTAAACTGCTCTTTAAACTTGAAACTATTGTATTTATTTCGAGCATTCAAATATTTGTTGTCTTGAGCCAAATTCGAAATTTGAAAGTGAGTTTTAAATTTAAAGAACAGTTTTATAATTTTAGAAGTTTATTATCCAATAAATATGTTTCACAGATAATTACATTTTTAAATCTTTTTATTTACACTTGTCCTCCTCCTGGGCCCTTCCTCCTCCATTTGAACTCCTACATCATCCACCTCCACTGCCTGCACATCACTCTCTTCTATTGGCGGTTGAAGGGATTTCTGGCGTATTTCGTCAGATAGCCGTCTGTATTTGGAAGTAGTGCCGGCATTATCGACTCGTAGTCCTGCATGTAGGTTTGTGGGGTTAAGTGGCAATCCCTTTGCCCATTGTTGGATACTGGATCGCCCACAGCTAACAGAGGTAGCTGAGCTTCCTGATCTTCCCACGGCTGCTTGCTGTGGGGTCTGCGGGGTGCTACTTTCTGCTTGAGATCTTTGGTTGGTTGTTGTTGGTGCTTGGTGGACGTCTGATATGGCTGGTTGTGGATCAGGTCTTGAGGGGCCGTTTGGTGTCTTCCTCGTTGCAGTCTGCAACTTTCTTAAACAGGAATCTAAGGTTTTTATTGAGAGTAGTTTTGTGCCCAGCTTTTTCAAAACCCGATAACTCAAAAATTTCAAATAAAATATCACAACCTGCTATACCTTTTGCTAGAGTAGCATGCAAACAACTGAATATCTGGGTGATACATCATACAAATCATAGGAAAAGCAGCAAAGTAGACACACATACAACCATCAAAGAAGTAGATGATGACCTGAGAACCGACATGATTGACTGCATCCCTCATGCCTACCATATAGAAGATGGCAAGGGTGATTACTATCGAAGACAATAAATAGACTACTGCAAAACGGCCAATTTTTCAGGAATTATTTTCATTTGAACTCACCAAAGCTAGGCAACAATGTGATAAACATGACCCGTTTTATGGCGAAAACTAGTTCGTTCCTAAGCCTTTCTTCCATACTTATAAAGTTGGTGAAGGTGCGCCGAACTTCTAGCCATTTACTAGAGATTGTTAGGAAAAAGAAACACTGAAAATGGCTAATTTTTGAACTGAAATATTATTTTGAAATCACTAACCACTAATTGGAATGTCGCCATGACTAAAACAATATTTTTATATCATTTTGTAAAAGATTTGTCCTTTTTTAAGACCCGAAATAGCAATAATCACTGCATAAATGGCATTTTCATTTAGAAACTGTTACAAATGTCCTTTTTCGAAAATACGTGTCCGTTATATCCAGCGTCAACTGTAGCAGGACAACTGCCAAATATTCTATTTTAGTTTTTAGGTCAAGTCAAATACCCTTAGTCAGATAAAAATATTTTACCTGAACAGAATTTAAAAAACATCTTTTTGAAGTAAGCGTCTTTGTTTAAAAATTTAATCTCACAAAACAAATCCCGCAAAATTACCTAGAAAGGTGGCTGTGGCAGAAGCATAATGTAGCTCCATCCTGACAATAGTTTCATTCTCGTGCTTTTGACAGTGTCGTTTGTAAAGAACTCTTTGTGGAAATATCCAGCTGATCAAGCGCAAGTATAGGTACAGGCAAAATGCGATGAAGTACTGAAAACTACAAGTTATTACTAAAATCAAATAAATCCATCTAATTACACTCCCGATGATTATGGTGTAGGCAAACGTGTGGTAGTTTTCAAAGCAGGCCTGTTGCAGCGCTGCCAATAGGTTGGATCCATCATCATCTTCTTGCACCTTACCATCTTTGGCTCTAGCACTTCTTCTTGGTAAATGTACCTGTGATTGCTGACCTACTACAATGGTGTGCGTATGATCTTGTTGTGGCGTAGCTTGGCTAGAGCTAGAAGGATTCATTCCGCAATATAGGGTTACGTCCCCTTGGCTCATGCTTGGGCACATTTGTTTTTGGATAAAAAGAATAAGAAGACCAGCAGCATACCTCAATTAATAAGCCTCTTCTTGGAAGAAGTAGTCAAACTGCTGTTTTGGACGAGCAGTTGTTCTTATAGCATGAGCTGTGCAATTAGATATTTTTGACTAGAATTATAAAAGTTAGTTTCTTTTAGAAAAGACACATGCAACACATTTAAAATCAGGTTTCTGCAATTTTTATGGGGCTCACGTATCTGCTTCTCATTGCATTGGCCAAAAGTTGAATTATATTATAATTAATTTAGGCTTGAGGACAGTCGACCATTGGAAACAGAATTTCCAAAAATTCGTTCTAATAAAGTTATGAGCAAGGGTAGGCTAGCCTACGTTAGGACAGACTGAAACATGTTTATCGCAGTATAATAAGTAAGAAAAACATGTTTGAGTCTGCTTTTACCCTCGCCTAAGCCTAAATGTGATAAATCACTAAAAATTACCTTAAAATACAGAAGCCGAAGTCGAAATAATTTTGAGAAAATTTTAAATTTTTAAGACGTACATAGTTTGGTAAATAATTACTAAAAATCAATAAAAAACAGTGGAATTTGTTAATTCGAAAGTTTTGAAAAAATATTTCGAATGAAGCGCTCAAACATTTTTCAAGATCATGAGAAAAGGTATAAAAACTTGGCCAAATCACATATTGCAGAATGATAGTAAACCATATAAGTGATAAGTCAGATACCGTATATTCTCTATCTAAGGCCCCTCTCAATGACCTATATCTCAACCCAAAAAAAATTTCGCAAATCTGTTTTTCGCGTTTTCTTAGATAGCACGAGTTTACTTAATTTCACTTTTCGATTGAGCACCCGAAAATCTCAAAATCGAATTAATTTTTCCCAACTCTTTAAGGGTTGAAAAAAGGCCCCGGGGCCTTTAATAGAAAATATACAGTTTTTTTATTTTTCTTTATAAAGTAACGTGCCTGCTAAAACATGGGCAATTCAGCTTCCACAACTGTTAAAATCATTAGCTTTGGTTTCTGTCCACTATACTTGCACGGAGCGCCAGCGGTGCGTCGCCGCGTAAAAATGGCATCTCATGATCTCATCAAGGTCCCGGCGGTGCAAATAAAAAAGTGCCGGCGCTTTTTATTTTTGTCGAGCGTGCAAGTATGTCGTCAACTACCTAAACAGGTTTCGGGTGTTAAGAAATACAAATCATTCGTCAAAACACGTTTTTTGAAGAGACGTATATTATATTTCTGCCCAGTTAAAGAAAGTAGAAACCAATCTTAATTAACAAATTCAATTTATACAAGCACTAACGGTGAATGCAGGTGAAACCTTAAAAGCCTAATACACACTACTCTAGCCTAAGTCAATTACATTTCGGGCACAGGCACTGCCATTATTTAGTCAATAAAAAACAAATTGTCGTAAATAAAGCTAGAAGGAACAAATCAATAAATCTAGGAGTGCTTATCTCATTTTGGACCGCAGTCATTAAAATTCCCCTCTACGGCGATCATAAGAGGCAGGAAACAAACTTACCTCCCTCGTTTTACTATTATTTTTCACCACAAACTCCAATTACACAACATCAACAACTAGGAGGTGTAAGGAGGTTTTTCAAGTACCTCAACAAGACAACAATCAAAAAGCAATAAAGGTCCTAACAAAATGATAACTAGGCATTGCTGATCTACACACACACACAGCGACAATGCAAACACTGCAGTCTTATTTTATAATAATAGTACAACCAATTCTTCTCTAACGCTCTTTTCATAAATTTTAGGCAAAAAATAGAGTATTATGATTGCTGTTGTACAAACACAACTTATAGATTTGAAAATAAGTTGAAGGTTATTTTGAAAATTCTAATCTCAAAGAAAATTAAAGTTTTCTTGTCTTAATTTTAAAACAGCCCATTGTACAATAAAGAGCCTTTTAAGCATTGGTCCTCCATCGATTTTCGGTTGGTTTTTTGGCTAAGGAGCAGGGTAGACTGAATTTTTTTCTCGATTTATAAATATAATATTGATGAATATAAAAACATATTTGGTGAGTTCTAACGTATAATCGCCCTAAATAAGGCGAAAAAAGCCCTATCTCTTGGTAGGTTGACCAATGTTGCTACCTAACCTAGCCTTTTGTGTCTAGCCAAAAGCCTGTAAGACTCACAGAACTAAATTTAAAAAAGACTGAATTTAAAATGCTCTAAAGGAGTTCAGGTCTCAAAACAGTTTCGAAATTGATAATTCTTGCAATTTTTTGCAATTCAGTTGTTAACCACTAAAGTATGGCTAAATATCACGAAAAAGTGGGGGTTGTAAAATAATCAGATCAAGCAGAGGTCATTTTCGAGATGATGTGATCTTAATATAAATATGATCTTTCAGCTTGAATTGAAAGCATATATTTCTTGTATTCTACCAGCATGTGTCATAACTCTTCGCGTTTTTTTCAAATTTTTAGTCAGAATCGATTTTTTTCCTTTTTGCATATTTCTTCATTTCTTTCATAGAAAATCATTTCCAAATAACAGTGAAATCTTTATTCAAGGATATTTCAATATTCAAACATATTTCATAACAGCAAATATCATTCACCAAAATAATTTCCTTCGGCCTCAACAATTTCCTCCCATCTTTCCTGCAGCTTTGAAATCCCTTTAACAAAAAATCCGGCAGGCCTTGAGCGCACAAGGCATCGAGGCATCTAAAACATGCTTAATTTGAACACAAGTCACATTTCAATGAAAAATGAAGAATTTCATGAAGAAATAAGCGAAAAAGAAAAAAATCGATTCTGACTAAAAATTTGAAAAAAACGCGAAGAGTTATGACACATACTGGTAGTCATAGCAAGGAAGAAGAACAAAGGAAAGTTTTGTGTGTCTGAGCTTGCCCTATTTCTGTGTGCTCTTCTGTATGATTGGCGCACTAATCCCCTTTGTGTGTGTCTGCTTGCAGTCAACAACAATGTTGTGGCGATGATGATGATCAATGAATATGCATACATGCATTTTGTGCTCAAACACATGCTCTAGAGTTTGTCATTTCTTCGGTTAAAGGAAACCATGAGTAACTGCTGTATAGCTGAGACTTTATGCCAGGTTTATGTATCATGCAAGACACACAAGACATGAAATACAAACAAATTATATCTATAAAGGGCGAAAAACGGCAAAAAAATCACTGAATAAACATAGTTGGTCAGCCAATCATACAATTAAATCTGACTTAAACATTTAGAAAACAAAAGGCCTTTGGCTGTGGTAGAACAGAAATGCAAGTCTTTTTTTGACAAAGAAGTGGATTAGCAAGTTTTTAATTACACACTAACTTGTAGCTGAAATAAGACTCAAGTTTTTTACAACAAGAAAGTTGGTTGTCAAGGAAACACAAAAAACTTGAATTCGATTGTGTTCAAATGATGCGAGAGTGTAGTATTATTGGTGAATTGAAATCGTATAAACACACAAAGTTGGTGGGAAACTACAAATGAAATACAGTCAAACCTCGATTTAACGACACTCAGAGGACCGGCAAAAAAGTGTCGTTAAATCGAGAGTCGACTGTAATTTGAATAATTTCTAATTTCAAAATTCAGTGGCTCAAATAATGTACAGGTGTTTCAGGTGTTTCCCTAAGAACTAAAATAAATAGATTTAAAAAATTATATGAAATAAACGAAAGAAAATTAAATGAATTTTGATCATCAATGATTGAAATCAAAAGAAACTCAAAAAGTTTGACAAATTTTGGGGTATGCGATGTAAATATTTAAAATTATATCGATTCTAACTTTTTGCTACGCAGGTTAACGCCATGGCGCAGTGGATATGTGTTTGAGTTGGAACCGACTGGATTACATACAGGTTCGAGTCTCACAGAGCGCTATGATGTTTCTCTTAGGACACCTTTGAAAAGATACATGAAAAATGAAAGACGTACGACTGAGCGCTAAAATGATTTTTTACTACCTTTTTTACTGTCAATATGGCATGGCGAGATCTGCAGATAAACATTTGCGGAAGGTCATTTGCAGGCGTAACATTTGCGGTAGGTCATTTGCAGGCGTAACATTTGCGGAAGGTCATTTGCAGGCGTAACATTTGCGGAAGGTCATTTGCAGGCGTAACATTTGCGGTAGGTCATTTGCAGGCGTAACATTTGCGGAAGGTCATTTGCAGGCGTAACATTTGCGGTAGGTCATTTGCAGGCGTAACATTTGCGGTAGGTCATTTGCAGGCGTAACATTTGCGGTAGGTCATTTGCAGGCGTAACATTTGCGGTAGGTCATTTGCAGGCGTAACATTTGCGGTAGGTCATTTGCAGGCGTAACATTTGCGGTAGGTCATTTGCAGGCGTAACATTTGCGGTAGGTCATTTGCAGGCGTAACATTTGCGGTAGGTCATTTGCAGGCGTAACATTTGCGGTAGGTCATTTGCAGGCGTAACATTTGCGGTAGGTCATTTGCAGGCGTAACATTTGCGGTAGGTCATTTGCAGGCGTAACATTTGCGGTAGGTCATTTGCAGGCGTAACATTTGCGGTAGGTCATTTGCAGGCGTAACATTTGCGGTAGGTCATTTGCAGGCGTAACATTTGCGGTAGGTCATTTGCAGGCGTAACATTTGCGGTAGGTCATTTGCAGGCGTAACATTTGCGGTAGGTCATTTGCAGGCGTAACATTTGCGGTAGGTCATTTGCAGGCGTAACATTTGCGGAAGGTCATTTGCAGGCGTAACATTTGCGGTAGGTCATTTGCAGGCGTAACATTTGCGGAAGGTCATTTGCAGGCGTAACATTTGCGGAAGGTCATTTGCAGGCGTAACATTTGCGGTCATTTGCAGGCGTAACATTTTTGCAGGAACATAGGTCATTTGCAGGCGCAACATTTGCAGAAGGGAATTTTGCAGCATTTGACATTTGCGGAGACGACATTTGCAGGCCGTATATTTGCGGCAGGTCATTTGCAGGCGTAACATTTATGTAAAACAACAAATAAGGGCGACATTTAGAGTAAGGACATTTGCAGACCGATATTTGCGGCAGGACATTTGCAGAACGATTTATGTGAAACGACATTTAAGGAGCGACATTAGAGTAAGGACATTTACAGACCGATATTTGCGGCAGGACATTTGCAGAACGATTTATGTGAAACAACAAATAAGGAGCGACATTAGAGTAAGGACATTTACAGACCGATATTTGCGGCAGGACATTTGCGTAAACGACATAAGACCCAAAAATATTATAGAGTTACTCACTGTTCACTAAATATATTTATTGTCTTTCGTTGTTATATACAAAGCACTAGTGAAAATGGTATTTTTAAGACTTTCTATACAGTATATGGTTTTTTATGTGTTTCCGTAAATGTCGCACCGCGAATGTAGGTCTGTAAATGACCTGCCGCTAATGTAGTTCCGCAAATATTATTTCCGCAAATATTGCATCTGCAATTGTTGCAGCGCAAAAGTCATTCCGCTAATTTCCTTCTGCTTAAGTCGTTCTGCAAATGTCGGTCTGCAAACGTCGTTCCGTAAAAGTCTTGCCGCATATGTAGGTCCGCAAAAGTTATTTCTGCAAAAATGAGTCCGCAAGAGTTACATGTTTATCCGCAGATCTCGTCATGTCGTCAATATATGAATACATAATAAGTTTGTTGATATATTAAATTATTGCCTTGTAAAAGACCTTAAAAACGCGATGAATATAAAATATTTACTTACAAGTTAGTTTTAATTAACACTCCAATAGTCGATCCTCATTTTTAGATATACTGTTTCCGAATTTCACGCTCAACACAATGGTATTTTTTGATTTAGAATATTCTTCTAAAATATTCTAGAAAAAATTTTTGCTGGAGCTTTATGAAAAATGGAAATTGTAAATTTTTTGTCTTAAAACAAAAATACAAAAAAACTATCATAACTTATTGCATACTCAAAGGGAGTGGACAACTTCTGTGAGCAGAAATTTCTCTGATTCATGGCTCAGTGTATAAGCGTTAGTGTTTGCTCACCCCACGTGGGGGCACGTTAGTTATTTTAGCGTGTTTGACCAATGTGTAGTAAGAAGTAACTGTGGTCGCTGATTCCGAATCTGGCGTTAAAAAGTCAAATTACTTCTTAGCAGTGCAGGGAATTTTCAATTTTCTCGTCCTCGTACTTCGTACCAAAAATTTTCGGGCCTCGTACTTCGTACTCGTCCTCGTACCGAGTTTTTAAAGTCGCTCGTACTCGTCTTCGTCCTCGTCCTTTTCTCGTCCTTTGTGTTTTTATTCGTACTTTGCTCGTACTTTGTGCTAAAAAGCAAAAAAATATATATTTTTATCAAAAATTAATACATTTTTTAAATTAAATGCTTATATATTTTTTGTTGAATGATAACAGAACACGACTTCTTATCCGCGTGTAACCACTGCTGGTTTTATGACCGGAACTTTGCAACCTGAGCTGGCTAAAAATTCTTCCAACAGGAGATGTGGTCATGCTGACTGCCAGAATTGACGATGAAACTCAAGTTTCAATAAGGACGAGTCGTCTTTACTCTTCTCCTCACCCCTTCGTCCTCTTTCTCGTTCTCGTACTTGGAAATTTGTGAGCTTGGTACTTCGTCTTCGTCCTCGTACCTCATTTTCGGAGCTGCTCGTACTCGTCCTCGTAGTACGAGGACGAGTTCCCTGCACTGCTTCTTAGAATTGGTCAAAAAAGCCAAAATGCGACCAGGTGGGGTCGAACCTGCACACTATTTTAAGCCAAACACACTAATACTGCTCCATGCATCAAGGAAATTTCTAGTCACACAAGCTGCCCGCTCCCTTTAATACTTTTAGGCTGTAAATTGTGTCTAGTAGAGGAGAAACTAGGTTATTTATTGCCTAGCTATTTTCTTCGATTTTATTGAAATTTATTGCCGGAAAACCCACAAATACTATAATGTCAGCTTCTGATGAGTACTGATGACTTATCTAAAAATGGCTATATCTTTTTTCACACTGAACGGACTGAATGTAGACCAAACATAGTTTTGTATAGTAATTCATGAAGATTCTAAATCTGCAAAAAAGCTTTTGTTTTGAATATTATGGCCTTTATAAGATAGGTTACTCTTAGAGCTACTATTTGCCTTCACTGCAGTGAGAACTGTCAATTTTGATGTTTTTACACCGTATTCGTGTTCAGCATGGTCAACTTGCTTGTGAAAATACTCTCTCAATCAAATAAAATTTTAATTTTAAATGCAAACGAAAAATAGTTCAAATTTTTACCGTAGTCATTTGGTTGTCCCAAAAAGTCAACAAGTCAAAATTGCAATTTGATGACTGTAGACGGCAATGGTCCTTCAAACGGTTGAAATATCCTCCAATTGATTAGCTGGTCTGCGGATGGTTTCGATTCCCTTCGGGTGCTTGTGACACTTTTCTAGTGACATTAGAAAAGTAAATGGTTTTTCTAGTTAATATGAAGGGCTTTTCTATTGTTGGGGGTTAGAGAAGATACGGTATTGAAAATTTGATCTACAGATTTTCTACTCACTTTAAATCATAAAAACTTTTTAGTTGGTTGAATCTCCTTCGGTTCACCAATTTGATACCTATTCTTGACAACTTTTTTATCCAATTCTAAAAAATAAAACTTCAACTGCCTGTGAACATGTAAACTTTTACATTAGTATGACTATCAATGTTAAGTATTGACGAGATGAACCCTGATTTGCCACGCTGCAGATAGTCAATAAACCAAGAGCTAAATCGATATGCCTTGATTTTTCTGTGCTGCTGCTGCTGCTGCTATACACATCTTTTTTAGCTTTTTATTTCATAAATTTTTCACTCGCAATTAAACTGATTTTAACCACAATAGGGTAGTTATTTAAGTGATGAATGCTAGAATTTTAAAGGTGCTACCATTACTGCTTTTCATTTGCGATATGTCATCATTGCATGCAACTATTACAAGTAAAGCTTATTTATATACCTTCGTGGGTAGTTATTTTACAACCCTCCTTCAGGGGTGGGGAGTAAAACATACCCCAAATAACCCCCCTGAAGTAACCCCTTGAAATAACCCGGGTAACTTCAGGGGTGGGGGGATCTGGGCGGTGTTGTTATTTCAGGGGGTATTTCAGGGTCTAAGACTTAGACTGAAACTAAAAAGTGTACAAATTTAAGAAAAATACATTTTCCCCCACCTATTTTTATACGTCAAATTTTCATGAATAATTCGTAAAAACTATCCGCACCATTGTGAATTGTTCAAAAACTTGCCCTAAGTAAGGGCTCTTGTTGAGAATTTTGTCAAATAAAGTACATTTTGAGCATTTTTCGTCAAAAATGCCTTTTTATCCAGTGCTTATTGATTTTCGAGCACCAAAGATAAACACATTTTGACGTAAAATCTCAAACTTTTTAAAGATTCGGATTCTCAAATAAAGTACAAACAAGAGCCTGCCATAAGACCATAAATATCAAAATAAAAGAATTAAAAAATTTTGACATTTTTTAGTTTGAGAAAATCTTGACCCTAAATGTTGACTTCAAATATAATTACGGCCATTAAACAATGGGTACAGATTTTACAGATTAGTCCACCTACATTTTTTTCGACTTTTTTTAACTTGATGATTTTTGTCTAAAAATTCAAAAAATACAATCGAAAATGATTATGAAACAATCCTAACAAACACAGCAAGCTATTATTTAAGATAATTTACTGGAATCATCCCATGATGCTAGCAACACTCTAAAGAGATTAAACCTAACCAATGTCACCTTCACTTCAATTGAACAGATAGACAAAGAATTTGTCAAAATGTTTGGATACCAGAAGCCTCTGCTAGCATGTATTTTTGAAATTTTTAACCTTATTTTTAACTTTTCTACTCAGGGCAAATCAAAGGATGTGATGCTGACCACAACGTCGTCTTAAAAACTACAATAGGGGATATCAATGATGACGTGGATGCACAAACAGCAACTGACATGTTGCTTTTCAGTGCCGCGTATTTGCGGGAAATGCTTAGGTAGGCTAATTGTATAAGTAAATTTAAGAAACCAATATTTTGTTTACTTCCTTGTCTGAACATTAAAGAACTTATTTTCAACTTAAAATCAAGTTTATTTCCTTATTAATTTAGAAAAATTGAAAAGAAAACACACAAACGACAAACACTCCGAATTATCATGGACTTTAGCAATTTCGAAGTGTGGAGTCTCAACAAATATAAAGATGCTATTACTAGTTTGCAAGTAGGACCCCTTTGCCACTACTCTGACAGGCTGCCAAAACAATTAATGTTTTTAAAAGTCTTGCTTAAGTTGACCTCGTAAAAAACCAAATACATTTTTTTGCCAGCCTTTAAACCTGAAAATTACTCGCCCCGGTAACGGCTGATTGTAACGTAGGTTGATTCTAATGCACTTTTTTACTGTGACACGTCTGTAAATTCAATCTTTTTTTTGAATTTCTGAAAGCGGAAAAAAAGGTTTATGTCGAAATGTTTTTAACTCACCACATTTTCGTAGTTGTCTGGCCATGACGGAAAATGAAAATTTTTCTTTTGTTCCTATTAGGGTTGGACGATTTTGGTTAATTTGGCTCTACCCGGCTTTCGGTTAACCAACCGTTTTTTCCGGTTTTTTCTTAATTTTCGCCTCAAACCGTAGAATCAACTCATTTTTAAATTTTATTGACATAATACAACAACAGAAGTTAATCTATTCAGCATATTCTAGATCACGAATTTCCAATTCGTATTCCTGATGTTCTTCATCATCTGGAACAGTTGTCGGATCCAGTTTCAGCTTGTTCAGATTTGCTTTGATCAGAACAAGCATCTTCGTGGTAGTAGCATGTATTCTGAAAATCATTACTTCATAAATGTGTGTTTAATTTATTTAGTTAACTACCTATTTCTTAGTGTATTAGAGTAGAGAAAGCCGGCGATAGAGAATGTTCGCTTACTGCTAACCGACGTTGCTGGCAAACACAGAAGATTTTTTGCACCCTTTGTGACCAATGGAAAGCGGGACTTGTTCTTCCTCCACCAAACAAAAATGTTCTCTCTTCGCTCCGGCCGGTAGTGGCTGAGTTCAGCCTAAAGAACGAATAATAAAGAATGGAGGAAAAGATACTTTGATTGTCGCTTTTAGTTTACACTGTGTAGCAAGAACAGATTTTCTTTTGTTTGTCTAAATGTCGTCTAAAAAATCACCAAACATATTAATGTTGAATGAAGTCTGTGTAAGACGCTGTATTACACCATCGATGATCACGACCCGGAAGAACTTCCGAATCTTGGCTGTTTTTGCGAGCGGAATTTTTTTGAAGATAATAATATTATTAATATTATACAACCATTATACAACGAAGTAAGTAGTTAAAAAAACAACAACAAATCAGAAACTAATAACAAATTACTGCATTGCGAAAAGATTATTTTGAACACATTTGAAAACCATTCACAATAAAAGATTTCAATTCATACAAGCGCCATTTTCTCCAGTGCTTAAACCGGAAAAACCGACTTTTGACGTACCGTTTTTCGGTTAACCGGTTAATCGTACCCGTATTTCGGTTTATTTGCCAAAAATCGAACCAGGTCGGTTAACCGAACTTGTCCAACCCTAGTTCCTATCTTATAGCTTGAACTCTGAGGAGCTTGAAACGGCTAGACTCTTTTTGCAATGATATTATAAGAGCCGAGCAACATCGGTCTGAATTTGGCCAGTTTTTCGAATTCCGCTCGAGACAAATAAGATTTAAACGTGCTTATATTGAATTCTTTCCAATAATTTTTTGTCTCGAGTGGAATTCGAAATTTCAAAGCAATTTTATACGTTAAAGCATTTTTACATACAAATCAACCATGCTGAGTACGAATCCGGTGTCAGAATTAGAGGTTTGCCTAGCGCGAAAAAAGTTTTACGTCAAATCATGTTTCGACATTTTGCGAGTCACTTTAAAAAGTGCGTGTTTGACCACAGTACTCTAATTTTTTTAGCTCATATTGAAGCACAGGAACAGCGCTACAAACTGCAATAAAATTCAGGATGGCCAACGCGGAAGAAAGCGGTTAAAAATACCTTATCCTCTCTAATTATAAGCCATGGCGTATAATTTTTAAACGTATAATTAATGTGGCGTATAATTAGAGAGTGGCTTATAATTATAGCGGATACGGTAGGTTTCTTTCTTAATTTAAAGGGGCATGCTCGTCGCCGATGGAAATATTTCGAAAGGTGGGTAAAATCAATTCAAAAAATAATTAAAACGTCGCATTTTAGTAAAATTCCAGGAAAAATATTGCTTCCGATCGGAATCAAACCGATATTCACATTCCACCGCCGCTGCATTACCACTGAGCCACCGTTGCTATTAATGGCAATTATTGGT
This sequence comes from Ditylenchus weischeri, assembly GCA_029231635.1. NCBI lineage: Eukaryota > Metazoa > Nematoda > Chromadorea > Rhabditida > Anguinidae > Ditylenchus > Ditylenchus weischeri. The sequence continues at coordinate 82,803 of JAMRYI010000150.1, forward strand.
GACTGTGTTCTTCATTACTTATCACAAAATGATACTCAACCAATTTTTATTTCGAAATATTTTGTTTTAAATAAACCTGGTACCCGCCTTTCAAAATATTCCCATCGCCCCTCTAACTTTTTTCCAAAATGACAACTTTTTTAAGTTTAGCCTATTTTTTTTTATTTTTTTTAACAATTCAAAAAAACCATGCCCCAAAAACTTTCAACAATCGACCTTTTTAAAAGTGATTATTTTTACTATTTTTATTCTTAGTTATCAAAAAGCGTTTTTTTAATTTGACATATTTTACACTATTTAATAGTCCGTAATGTCAGCGTCATTGCGATCTAATACACAATACATGGTGCAGTCTAAAAGCAAAAGTCATAGTCAGTTTAATATATAAATATTGATCCGAAAGTGGCTTTTTCATATATTTGAATCACTGAAAAAACAACACTCTAGGACTTTTTGAAAAAACTTCATTTACAGACGTGCTTAGCGTAAAAATTGCATTTTAATGAGCTGACTTCACAATCGGCCGTTCCCCTGCTAAGCAACTTAAAAAGCTGAGTATTTATTGTTGTTTTCGATCAAGGGATTCGCCCAGTAATATGATTGTTCTAGTGATTGCACAAAATCTAAACTAAAATATAGTTTAGCTACTTCAGGACGCATTTCCTGAACTAACCAGCCAATTCGTTGTGATCACTGGCACTGTATTCAAATATCTCTTGAGTGCACTCAGTTATCTACTGCAAATGGCAAGTTTGCTTTTCAATTTATTGGCTTATGCTATTAATTAAGGACACGTTTACCAATCTGACAGACAAAGTGGCTGAACTAGTTGGAATCAACAAAATAGTGTTTATTCTCAATCTATTTAAGCACTATGTACGCGAGAGAACCAAGAAAAAGTTTGTCATCACAACCATAGACAAGGAACCTGACTATATGCAAAATGTTAGTATGGACAGGCTACTCACAGTGCTTGGCCAACAAAAAGATGAACTTTGATATGACTGATACCCCATCCATTATTTTACTCGAGTTTATTTACACATTTATTTGTTTGCCTAGATAAAATACATGTTTGAATTGGCCATAGTTTAATTCTTTAAATCTAGAAATTAAGTCGCTCACCAAAGCATCATCATTTTCTGCTCTTTTTTGAGTCATTGCCCGCAATAAAAATCGACCGAGAAATTTCCCCAAAAAATTTGTGCGGGCAATATCCCTTGAGGTGTAATTGTGTTAAACAATTCGAAACCGTTTTTCCCATATTTTTGTACTTTTACCAAAAAAATACCATTTTTTGTCAAAGAAAGTTGTTCTGATACTAATGCAGTGTCATAATGCATTTTTCAGTTTTTGGTTGCTATTTATGACCATAAGTTCGATAATCAAACTTTGATTACCGATATTGCGAAAGAATGACTGACTCATTTATATTCATATCTCAGCAGCCTAGAATTCAAGAAAATCGGCTCGTGACTAGAGCAACCATTCCGGAGCAAGAGTTTTCTAATGAGATCTTTCAGAATCACATTTTGGCAAAGAAATTGTTGTACTTTTAAATAAAAGTACAGCACATATTTGAACTAATTACCATGAACTGACCCTTTATTTGTAAAGTGCCTGATTTGTACTTGGAAAACTGACCAAATTGAACTTGCTGCCATGAATACCTTAATTTCCTCCCTTTTTCTTAACTTCCACCTATGTTGCCTAGTTTTCAGCTACATTGCCCATTAAGCCACACTTAGGCCAAATTTTAGTCATACTGCGAGTTTTCCCAAATTTGAATTCACGGACATCTCACTTTAAAAAATACATAGCTAAAAATTTTGAACTTCGAAGTCTTTTTACAGACATATGTTATTTAAGACTGATTTCGAAATTATTATGAAAAAGGCCCAAATTTTTTGATTTCCGCTTTTGAAACCAGAAGGATCTAAGTCTATCGCTGTCTTAATAAAAATTGGCGAAACACAATTTAATTAGGATCAAATTAAATTGCAGCACCAAATTTGGGAAATCGGCCACAAAATTCTCGGCCCTATCCCTTAATGGGTGGATTTTTTTTGCCTTGGTCCCCCATGTTGTCTATTTTTTGTGATTTTTTTGGCTTAGGTTTAAGCGATGGTAAGGCAGTGCACGTTAGGAAGGACTCAAATATATATTGGACTTGGACTCATACGCTGACCTAACCTTGCCTAAAGCCTTAAAAATCACAAAAAAACAACAGGGGGAACGAGGCAACCTCCACCCCCCCCCCTCCGACAGGGCCAAATTCTCTTTACTGCTTATTTAAGGTAAATTTTGTATATAGCATCACGAATTCGAATAATTTTGTCGTCATTCTCATCATGTTTCACCTCACTCTGCATTCTTAAAAACAATCTTAAATTTTTTGCTTGAGATCAAAAATTCGGTTCTGTAGTTTAGTAAGCGCAGTTTACTTATTTCATCAGTTTTTTGTGAAAAAAATCTGCTTTTAAAACGTTCTTAAAAGTGTTTTGTTGGAAGACAACGAGCAAAAAAAATTATTTTGTCAGAAGTTTTTTTTGTAAAGACCGTTGTTTCAGCTTGTTAAAAAGTTATAGTAAGCGAGACAAAGAGGTGTAATTGTGTTAAACAATTTGATTTCCAAATTTCACATCCTAGTAGATGCAACCAGCAATTACTCATGCATTTTCTCACCAAATGTAATTTTTCTGAATACGAGTAAGCTTGGGTGATATTTGTGAAAATAAACCTGTCAACAAACTGCTCTTTCTCACTCAAAGAGCAGTTAAGTGAGAAAGTTATAATTTTATTTGAAAATTATTCAAAAAAAACATTTGTGTAAAGACTGAGTTTTTCAAACAATTTCAATCTATTTTTTAATTTTTTGTGGGAATCGATGGGGCAAGGAATTACCTTGACATACTTTTCATAATTGTGACTGTTTTTTGTGTCACCCTGTATATAACTCCAAAATTACATTTCAGTAAAATATGTCAAGCCCCTGCTACAGGAAATACGGTAAAAATGCAACAAAAATGGCTACCAGGCAAATGTCACATATTGCGTGAACAATATTCTAAAGTTTTTCGAAAACGTCGGTCGACAATTTTAAAAATTTAGAAATGTCTGGAAGCCGAAAAAACTGTAAATCTGGCTTTTGTAAACAAGTTATTTCAAACAAATAATCCAAAAACTTCTTCTTCTCAGAAAAGCCTATTCTTATTCTAATTATTCAAAATTTAGTAATTTTTCGGATATCGGATGCCGCTGGTCGACATACTACTGCTGTTATGGAAAATCGGACAAATTTTGTTCTAGTTCGAATGTTTGTCGCTGCCCGACTCGCAAAAACACTATATAGACTCTTAAATACTTCAAATGACATTTTGATCTTTATTAACTGTGAGTATTGGCTGCACAGATAATATTTCTTAAAGCACTTTTCTACCAAGAAAAAACACCTAAGTGGTAGTTGGTCAAAAACCAAAAATATATTTTTATTTTTTTTCTAAATATTTTTTCCCATGCCTTTCAAACGTTCCCACCCATAACTCTAAGAACATCAAACATAACTTTTATGAGATTGTCAATAACTGTGTGATTTGCTATAGTTTATTGAAACTAACTTTTAATGGCATTAGATTTTGTTCACATTTTTGTGCAAAATGACCACATATCTGATTGGGTTATTGATGGTCTAACTACCCAGTGGGGTTGTTGGCTGTCGCTCTTTCGTAGATCGGTCAGTTTAAAAATCAAACTGATTTGCGGGCGATTCCATTGTTCAACAGAAGTGGATAAATCAAAAAGCATGGGGAGGAAACCAAGGCAAACGAAAAAATTCTTTTTTCGAAAAATATCCTTCCCACATTTTTTCGGCATTTACTATCGTATTCAGTGCCTAAAACATACATAGACCTTAAAATGCACTTTTGGGCTACCCCAAACAGTGTGCTTTAACCGTGGTTTGTTGCGACTTTCAGCTCGCCACAAATTTTTTTGTGACAAATGTCATCAATCACACCTCAAAATAAGGATATTTTAAAGTATTTTTTATTTTATCCAGTGCTTATTGCTCTTTTGATGCTAAAAAAATTTTGACCTAAAATGACAAATTTTAATCTTGTATTAGAGTTGTATATTTTTCACTTATATTTTCATATATATTTTCCATTTTTTAGCTGCGTAAATCAGACTAGCTATGGTAATCTATTCTAAGGAACGAGTATCTTCTTTAAACGTCCTAACTTATTATGTTTATGTGGTGGAGAGCTCTATTTTGATCATTTTTTGTCTAGCTCTGGGTCTTGCTATTCTTTCTAATGTGCGGCTTAGAACTCAAAAGTAGTTTTTTTTGCAGCCAAAATTTGAAACTTCATGTCTAATTTTTAGAGAATATGTCATTTTTGCTGGTTCAGCTATTTTCGATGCCTTTTTTGGCACTGCTTACTTAGGTGCAGGAATATGGAGATTGCTTATTTACTACACCGAAACATGTAAGTTAATTTAGAACTTTTTCAAAAGAGTTTAATGCATTTGTAAAGGAGCAAAAAGGTCTTGATAAACAAGGTGTTCAATGTATCTGGTCAAAGATACATAACCAAATTTTGTAAGCACACCTTTTTCTAGCAAACGCATCCCAAAGAATTCTTTGTTAGCCAACAAGTTTGACTAGACACGATTCTGGTCTTAGGATCTTAAAAGTATTCAATGAAATATCCAAACTAATTTACACTCCAATAAATATGTTCCTGAATTCAGATGTGCCTTTATACACCCCCTGGGCCTGCTTTACTACGCCTCACATCATTATATTCGTGATTGTGATCCCAACTTCCGGCGTGCTAACCCTGACCATTACACTGGACAGACTCTTTTCTGTCACCTTTCCCGTCAAATATGCTCAATTGACAAATACTTACTCACACTGGTTTTTCTTGCTAACCTTCTTGACCACTATACCCACCTTTTGTCTAGTGGTTAGTCATTGTTTTTTAATACAATAAAGTCTCGAAAGCTTATAAAATTCAATCTTTGGCTAAGTCTGCCACTTATTCGACCCTGATTTTACAAAAAAAGGGTTATTATCCTTTATCCCGACCCCACCCATTTTTATTTTGGCACAAATAAGTTGATTCGATAAAATATGCATGCATACCAGAGTTTGTTTGTGCAGTAGGACCAAGCTGACAAAAGTTTGTTCAATTTCCATACTTTTAGGCTATTTTCCAGTATCCCGGTACCCTTTTAAATTAGGGTGGGGTCGGGATAAAGGATAGGAACCAAAAAAAGAATTAAATTTTGCAAGTCGTTATTTTAAACTTGATAATTTCGGCACCTATATCCGCTGACTTCGCTATAGGGACAAAACTTTTTCAAGCAGGATGGCACCTTATCGAATTATGTGGGTCTAAATCGCATTTCCATAAAGACGACGTCAAAACTGTAAATTTTGAAAATTTTCGGACTAGACTCAGGGGTGGACACGGGCAGAAAACGGGACCGGCCTGCCCAAAAGTCTAAAAACAGTGTTTTTTACCGAAAAGCCGGCCCGTAACCTCACATATTATTTAAACTTTAGACCTGAAAACACCATTTTGTAGCCTGACATCTTAGTTATCAAATGGTCAAAAACTTTAAAAAAAAACGGAGAAAAGTTATAAAAAAAATCAGGGCCCGGTTGGGCCAATTTTCGGCCTTGTTTAATCCTGACTAGGCTAGCTTATCAGTTTCAGTAAGAATATCGTATTCATTGCAATAGACGGGACGGGGTCGAGATCCAAACTAGGTGGGTCAAAAAAAGTTTTGAAAAACAAGCGGGCATGAACTTGTATTAGAATAAATACGTTACTCGAAATCAGGATTAAAAATGTTGCAGCCAGCTGGGTGGTATCACTCGAGTGTATTCACAACCAAGATTGTCTAAACAGTGTTTAGGCGGTGGACACCTACACCAATCTAAGGGACAAAAGCACGTCATCTAAAGTTTGCACAAGCTCACTGTCCATGTCCGCCAAAATGTTTGATATGTTGCGGGGCCTCCGCATTACTTGTACTTTGCTAAGTGTCCTACTCTATGTACCTATCGCTCTTAAGATGTATTCGGTAGAATAGCTGCATTTTGGCTCTGCAAATAACTAAAATTATTCGTTTCTAGCTGATCAAGAGATTCAAAATATCCCATGTCGGCAAAATGAGCGTCCGACAGCAGCAAAGAACCAGAAATATGACCTATACCATATCCTTGATAACGCTTAATGAACTGATCTGTTTCACGGTGCCTGATCTGATCTTAGTGATCCAGGGTTATGAAAATATGATATTTTACATCATGGTAATTGGATCTTTTTCGCCAGATTCAAAATAATTATAAGATTTTTTTGCTTTTAGAATCTCAACAAAGGTTAGTATAAATATTTTGGCGCTATCGGAGAATCTTTTTTGCCTTGGTCCATCCTATTGCTTTTTTTTCTTGAAAAATGCCTTGGTGCCGCCTGTCCATTATGGTAAAGTTATTATAGTAACATGATCACGTTCAAAACAAAAAGGGGACCAAGGCAAAAAGGAAAACAGATTCTCCGATAGCGCCAATATTTTTAAGAAAATTAAATCCACCAAAAAAGACGGGATTCATTTCCGCCTTGGTCCCAATTAATTTAAAAAAAACAACAACAGTGAAACAAAAACATTTTGACCATGAGACCGAAATCTTCAATGGATGATCCGAAGTTCGGATTCCGAATAATTCTGCTAAGTAAATTTGTTTGCAGGCATAGTAAACATATTCATATTCCTGCTGACCCAACGAGAACTATTCAAAGAGCTGCGCTCCAGCCTACCCTTTTTTACCAAAGAAAAAAAATTGCAGAAAATAAAAATCCATGAAGTCACTTTAAAGTATTGGAAGAAGACCGAAATCATTGCCAGCTTTCAAACCAAAGCTCGGATTTCTCACAACACTGTCTCTTGACACCATCATCAACAACTATATTGATAGAGACCCGTGTAATAGAAACAAAAATAAAACATTATTTGCATAAATCAACTGCCCAAATCATCAAATAGAGCTGAAGGTGCAAGCTCCCAAATATTATTATGTCAACTACCACTATTACCGTCCAATCACCACCCCTAATAATACCTGAAGTACTCAACAGCAACAACCGCCACAATCCAGCAAACCAAGAAACTGAACTTTTGGCCTTTTCCAATCAGCAAAGACATGGGTAGGTAGCTAATACAACAATTTGCAATTTTTTGTTGAAACTTGTTTGTGGAAGTAAACGTTGGCCCTAAAAATTTTCAAAAAATAAGCACATTTTGACTAATGAAGAAAGAATGGGCGTCCGACAGCAGCAAAGGACCAGAATCCTGTGCTAACTGTCACTGTAAAAGCAAAAAAAATTTTGACTAAAATTTTCAAAAAAAAAAGTGGGATCCCGAAAAAAGTGAAATATTTTTAAAAATATAATTCACATCCCTGTAATAAAGTGTATTACAACTAATGTCTTAATAACTTTCGTGACTTTTTTTCTGCTTATTTCTAAACGTTTCAGCTTAATCATGCGATATATCGCATCGCAAATTTGCCAAGCATCGTAAACATTTTTTTACACGCGTATTTTGTATTTTTTGACATTTTTCAGCCATGGGTAATTTGTACACAAAAATCTACATAGTTTCTAGAACTTTGCTTCTGTTGTTTTAAGGGAATTTTTTCGCGAATGCATGAAAAAATAATGTATACGCCCAGTTTTTTAATTTTTGGTTATTTTGTAACTTAATCAAAGAATAGGCCCGCGTAATTCAGGACGTGCTTAAACGTAAGTTTAAAAGTATCAAAAAGTGGGTATGTGAGGTGTTGGTCATCCTAGGTCCGACTTTAGGCCTAAAAAGCTAAAAAGTTTTTGAAACTAAACCGAATTTCTATATTTATATAGTAAAACTGTGAACTTAATTCAATGCCTAAAGTTTCATGTGTAGTAAATTTCGTAAGATTATTAAAACTATATCAAGACAAAAAACAGAATTTTTTTAAGGTAAAATTTAAAAAATGTCAAAAAATGCGGCAAACAAATTTTTCGAAGATCAATATCGCATTTGTATAATATCGGGAAGGAGTAAGTTGTGCCATTTCAGTTTGTGCCTTCTACCAGCAATTTTAAGCTGATAAAATGCCAATAAAAGGGCACAAACTGAAGGGGCTCAACTTACTCCTTCCCGAAATATCGCATGCGATAATCGCACCCGAAATTCAATGTTGCATCGCACTATCGCAAAAAGGCAAATTCCCAGCTCTAGTTTAGGTACTCAATTGTGGCCAGCAATGAGCAGCATCATGATCAATTAGGTGCTTCAATCTACAAATACGGCAACCAATTCCAGTGGCGCTATCCAATCTGCCAGAGACATTGCTGTTTCACCCCCAATTGGGCCTTAGTGAGCCTGGCTCTTGGAGGATTCCTTTTGATTGTTTTGATTTATATTGTATGTGCTCACCTGATTGATTGGTAAATTAGTACGCCTTTTATTTCCACAATAATAATAAATAGTATAATATATGGCTGACAATTAATTCAAGGCAGTGAAGCAAACCAGATAAGACACAATGAGCCAATATAGTAGGTAGAATATATGGTGGACCCAAAAACAGAGCTATCATCTCAAAATTTGAATTCTATAGCATTTCGTGCCAAGACCAATTCAAAAAAAGAAAAACAAAAATTTTTTCTATGTTTAACTGAAAGAGCAGCATTTTTTTCTACCTGCTAACATATTTTTTACAAAAATTTGAGCTATTATTTACTGTTTTTACTTGTGGTTTTTTTCGTTTTTAAGTATGTGGAGGCCAGAAAGTCAGCTTATGCTCAGTAACTTTTTGACCAAGAACACTACGAAAATTCATTTTAAAAACCGAAATGTGTTGCTTTATTTGAATTTGATGAGATCTGGTCAAAATTATTGAAATATGACCATTAGAACTGACCATGCCAGCTTTAGAAAACTGGCTTCTCTATGGTCGTATGTTGGCAACATTTTAAGCAAATCTTAGCTAAATAAGTAGATCCCTGTGTTACTATTTCTTTTGGATACTTTTCTAAATACGAAATGTAAACAAAATGTGAATCCATACAATAAAAAGTGGAAAAAACTTAAACTTTTCAAAATCTCGGCACTCTGTTGGTTTTAAAGTGCTAAGAAATTCAAATTTTGACGGGCCGTGATCCGACAATCTCACACAAGGTCGACCTTGATTAGTCAAATACTTAGCTGTCTATTTTTTCGACATTGCTAAGTAAAAAAGTCCTCGCTCTTCAGTACAGTCAACCCTCGATTTAACGTCACCCTCGGTTCAACGTCACTTAAAAATAGGCCAATTTGGTCGGCCTTGACTAAAATTTAGTCAAAGTGAACCCTCGATTTACCTTACGACCGGTCCCTGGGGGTGTCGTTAAATCGAGGGTTGACTGTGCTTATAAATATCCAATATAGGCATTTTAAAGCAAAAAAAATTGACTACATTTTTTAAAAAAAGATTTATGCTTTCAAAAAAGTACAAATCTCTGTAAAAAGTACAGATCGTAGTCTTGATTTTGGCCCATTTTATACGATTTTGAAAACAAAAACATGTAAGATAGCTAATATTTTAAGAATATTTGTAAGCCGTAACTGTAATGAGTGTTACCATGTCAAAAATGTATGTTCAGTCGAAGCTTTAAATAGTCAAGCCCTACTTTGCTTAGGTATGCCAGATCGTACGCCGTTTTCGGAGCCACCTTAAGAGTAAAAAATGCTGACCTGAATCATGCAAACAATAATTAATAAACAGACAAATGAGGTGTTAAACTTCAGAAACGAGACTATTTGTGGTGTGTGTGCTTCCTCTTAAATGGCTAAATGCTCTCACTAATTATGAGACGGTCATAGAAATGAGCTTACTTGAAGATGATGTCTGGAACGTCACATTTGTGATTGGATATATCGCTGCTCCTAGAACTATTGATGCCTGGAGCTGTCGCTCCGGAAATCGCAAAGAAAGCGGCGTTGTTGTAGCTGAAAATATGGTTTCTTGTATTCGGATTCATCCACCTTCCCAAGCATTGGAGACCCAAAGCTATTAATTTACTATACTATTTCCAAGCTCATAAGTTATGGCAGCGGTTAATTGGGGGTTAGTGTAAGTTGAGTAAGCGGGGATTAAGTAAGCTATATGTGGGTCTACCTAATGCTATGGTCTAATTGACCTAGAGGCGGGGTACTCGGAGGCTGATCGTTGCTGGAATGTAAGTCAATGATATTATACAATTATGCTTCACTTACCGGATGTCCTTGACTCCAAATGTAGTGGATTTGGCCGTCTGGCCATCCCCTTTCGAATTGCTGTTCTTATAGTTTGGATTTTTGGTGTATCTAAACCATTGAAAAGGTTATTGTCTCATATGAGCAGTGAATTAGTAGCGATCATCAAGATAACATTTAATCAGCTTTCAGACTGACCAAACACACGCCAACTTAAAATATAGCTGAGATTCAGCTCTACATTTTTACTACAGTCAAACCTCGGCTCTATATGTGTTCATGCCGACGCCAAAAAAATATGCCTTGGTCCCCCTGTTGTTTTTTTGCACAAAATCTAATTTTTGCCTTAGTCCCCCAAGCTGATTTTTTCCAAAAAACCTTATTTTCTCGTAAATGTTTCGGAAACCATTTAAATGCACTTTCCCTGTTATAAATATGCATTTACGGCACTACTCTAAGATTGCTTAGATTGCTAGCTCGGTCGTGGGTTGGCAGGTGCGTGACCAAAAGTAACACTCTCTTTATTGAAAATGATTGGTATGTTGCAGGTTACATAATCAGCTGAGGAATCAGAGGAAATTAATGGTTTTCGATACTATTATAAGTAAAAAAAATTCGCAAAAAAACAACATGGGGACCAAGCCATGTTTTTTCGTCGTTGGCATTAAAACACATGTAGAGCCCAGACCTCAATAATATAACATTGCGATGCTTTGACATCCCAACAAGGTCCCGACCCAAAGTCTAGCTCAAAATCAAACCTGGGTATCAGGACACCGTCTTGAAGGGTGTCATAATATCCAGGTCTGACTGTAATATTATTTCTGTAAATTGTGAACTAATATTCTTTCAATTTAAAAACAAATTATCACTAAAAATGAAGCTCTTAATCTCAGCTATATTTTGAGTGATTTTTTTTAAGTCGAAATACTTAACCCCAAGATGATGATCACCAAACAAATGACCTTCAAAATCTGTTAACCAAAAAACATACCTGTTCTTGTATTTGGTAGATGGTCTGCTCTTAATTATCAGCCTAGCTACCAAATCTCCAATGGGATTACGAAATGTGGCCAGTAGAATAAAAAGAAGCACAGCAACCACTCTGCACACCACAAAGAACATTAAGAAGAATCTAGAGATGAAGCTGCCCAAGATGTATGGGTCACACGTATTCTGAACACTACATTTTTGCCCATTATCCAAAAAAAATTCTTGCTACCCCTGGACTCTGACGCCTTTTGAAGGTGTTGTAGAGGTTCTGGTTGAAGATGCAGTCCAGTCTGTGCTCCATTTGCATAATACCTCCAGGGTTGTGCGGCACAGCATGGTCCAGCAAGGCTTCAGTTGCATTGGGCAGTTTGGCACTGTATGTGAATATTAAGGCCGAAAATAGACCGGCTTCTACCAGGGAATAGAAGGCTCCAAGGATCAGGAAAAGCTGTGAAAGTCAAATGTTAGATAGGTGGACAGTTACTATTACTACCCAGAAAAGTATTCTGAATGCCGGTCTAGACAAGTCAGTGCTGTAGTATAAGAACAGGGACACGGTCAGGAAGATATAGCAGCCCAAGTCTGAGAAAAGGAACGTCCAGATCAATGCTTTATACTGCAAAGCTTGTGTGTTATAGCTCTGGGTTAATCTCTTTTTGAAAGCAAATTACCCTTCTGTGCTCCCCAAGTGTCTCCAATTCTTCTGGTCGAATTTCATACAATCCCAGCACTGGATTGTAATTGATCTTGCTAATGCTCACTGTTTTGTCTGAATGAGCAACAAATTAGATTGAAGACCGAAATGCTAATTCTAATATAAAAATTCTGAATTCTAGCACCAAAACCAAAGTTTCGTCATTCCAGTCTTTTCTGCTTGATTTATAGCTAGCTATTGTTTGTCTTAAGTTACTGCACGCTACAACATTTCTGTGGAGATTACTAGTGCTGTTTTGTGTTCTAGTTGCTAAACCTGAGTAATCCTCCACCATTCATCTAATTTATTCAAATTTCAAAAATTAAACCATCTTACCTAAAATTTGTATTAGCTATATTTTTTAGATCAATCCAATGCGAGTTACCAGCTATTTCGCAACTCATCTCAATTCCTATAATTTGGATGGCAACTTGTCTGGAAGTCATTTTTTAAAAATGGGTAGAACATAATGCCGAAAACACGATTTTAAGGGGATAATTTGAGATAATTTTTCATTATATTGAGAGCCGAGCGAAAATCGAAAGCAGTACCATTTTGAGTATCAATCCGATACTATGCCATTAAGCACATAGCTATTAGTGGAAAGCTGATCTATTAAACTAATTGACAATTGCAAACTACTTCACCTAAATAGTCGACCAGTTCCTCGTAGACCGCCTTGTCTCGTTGCGCGTAGTAAAATATACAGAAAACAGAGAATAGAACTGAAATAGATAGCAAAGAGGCGAGCACAACACCCACCGATTCTCGCCAAGGCAGCGAGGAAAGTGACTGTAAGTTATGAAAGTTAGATAGGTATTTATATAGTAGTCAGACATACCCTTTCAGTTTGCTTTTCATTGCTGGCATATCTGGGTGGAGGGGCTGGTTTGACGCCATAGACATCCCCGTATGCATTCAGCATTTCTGTAGCTTACTGGAAGAAGGGCACACTCTACGATGATTCTGGATCAATAATATTGGCTTTTCTGAACAAAAATTATTATTAAAAATTATTTCAAGAAAAAAACTTGTAACATATAGTAAATAGTACTTGATAGCTCAAAAATTAAAAAAGCGATGCTGAGAGGAATAAAATGAAAAAAATCAACATCGGCAAGATTACACTATACCGCCTATACCTGTATTTTTGGGATATTCAAGTACTCTTTTTTAGTTAGATTACAATCCAGCCTAAAAGTCAAATTTTGGTCAAAAAAATTCCCGCTGAAAAGTGTCGACAATCCCTTGAGGCATGTTGAAAAAAGATGATGCTAGGCGGTGTAGTGTGATTATGCCTTAGCTCCTAAAAGTTTTTCTAAAAGGAAAAAATACTAGCACTAAGTCATTTTTGTTGGATGCATAATCGATCAAGAGTAAGACCTTGAAAGATCGATTTTGTTGATGTGTTGGTGCAGCAGCCTACCCTACTCCCACTACCTACAATTACGGCATATACTATTTGTTTGACTCAGAGCAAAAAGGAGAGGAGCGGAAGGAAAACTAGATAGATGCAAGGGGCTCTCCCACATACCTACACCCACCACCCATCATCATCTTAAGTGCCACAAGGTTGAAATCGGAAATCAAGGGTCTGAGAAAATGCTGACCACTAGCATTATTCAAGCGTTAAATCATGGCTACTAATTGCACACAATTTGTGCAACACCCACCACTACAACCAATAAAATGGACCTAATTTTGGTCTGAAAAAATAAAATAAAAAATTCATTCAATTGAATTATGTCTTGAGATTAAATGAGACTAGTGACAGAAAAATGCCTTCGGGGTTTTACTCTCTTGTACTTTTCGGGGCCGGGGCTTTTAACTCGAGTTTGACTCGAGGCGGCGTCACCTCGAGTCAAACTTCGTGGTTTTTCAATTGTTAGTCTAAAATCTCAAACAGGACACAGCGCATTTTATATTGAAAGCGCATTGATATTGACAGCGAATTTTATATTTTATATATTGATTCTAATGTGGTGTTTAAACGTCTTCTAAATAATTTTCATACGCTAAAAGCGAAAAAAGCTATTTTCTGACACGTTCTTACATGAAAAATAGATTACAGTCGAGTCTCGATATAGTAGCACTCCGATGTAGTGGCGCACTCTCTATAGTGCGAAGAAGCGCCAAGCTATCTCTCTGGAAGTGAAAAAGGCGGTCATCGAAGCGGCTGAGAAAAACAACAACAAGATTCAAACTGTCTGAGCAGTTCAAGATTCCGCGTGCTACAATCCAAAACATTCTCAACAACAAGGCGGTAATTCTGAAGGCAGTCGAAGATGGATCCAGTGCAAAGCGGGCGCGTCTCAAACCGGGAATGCATGAGGAGATGGAAGAAGCACTCGTTCTTTGGATGAAGCAAGTGAGAAGTCGGAACGAGCCACTCAGCGCTGAGATCGTGAAGATGATTGCTTTTCTTATTGTCTTCTGTTATGTTTTCTGCATCGGATTTTTAGGAGAAAGCAAAGGAAATTGCGACACTTCTCAATATCGTCGGGTTCGAAGCAAGTCAAGGCTGATTGGACAATTTCAAGCATCGGCACGGAATCCTCTTCAAGTCGAACCAAGGCAAAGCTGGAGCAATCAATGTGGGATCCCTTCGAGAATGGCAGAACAAGTTCTTCGTGAGGAATTGATCAAGTTCTCTGCGGACGACATCTACAATGTAGACGAAACTGGGCTCTTCTGGTAGCTGCTCCCAAGCAATACGGAGTCCCGACCCGCCCGAGCCGATCCCGACCCGTTTCTGTGTCTAAATGCGACTACCTGAAAATTTGTATCTGTAAGCATGCAGCCCTACATAAAACTATGAAAGTAGAGAAGTACAAAAAGTTAAAAAAAGAGATAATTTAGAAATTATGACTTCATTCCTAAAAAAATGATTTTTTAGGAATAAATCAATTGTAAAAGTGAATATTTGTTTGTTGGAAGGAAGAAGGGATAAAGAGGTGTCAAAGCGCCAGGAGGTGTACAAACAGCAGATGTGACACTTGCACACACAAATTCCTTCAGGGTATCATAATGCTAAAAGGCAAACCCATAAAAAGTCGGCTAAACAGAAAGAACACCCCTTCCAAACCAAACATTTATGCATTCAAATATTTGAATAAAAGGTTTAAAGAAAGGTTTTCCAAAATCACCAATCACCAAATAAACTAGCTTACAGTGAGAGCCATAAATTATACTTTTCTTCCACCTAATCTTACCTAGGTTACACACTTTCTACACCGATTGTGTAGCCTCGCGACTCTATCAAGTAAAAACATATAAAAAATACTAATTTCCTAAAGAAATTTCAAATGTATTCATAAGACGATAATTTATAATGTTGAAATTAAAAGAATAATGGATAAGACAGTGAGAGAAAAGGGCGTTGAAAAGACGAATTGGTGTCAATTAATGGATGATACCCAACTGTTCAGTAATTTAAAATATTTCTTAAATAATTGCCTGAATTATATACACACAATCTTTGCAACACCTATGCAAATATATTGTACAAAATTCTACCCCTTTTTCTCATAGTATACAAGCTGGCACTCACAAAAAGACTAGAATACCTTATAATTCTATAATAAATAAATGAAAATCAGTGTCGAGGTTTTAAGTAGGGATGATGATTTGCCAAAATGCGGTTATGCGGTTGCGACTTTTTGGGGAAAATCAATAGCGGTTGCGGTTGTTCTGAAAATTAAAGTGCGGTTAACCGCGCGGTTGTGCGGTTGTTCGTGTATTTAATATCGTGTAAATAATTTAACCGCATGCTCATCATAATAAATAATCTTCAACAGACGGAAAACAACTTTATTTGACAAACAATATTAGTACTCGAAGTTAATCAAAGAAAGGTTTCTATTTAAACAAATGAGCATTTCGGAATTAGTTGGAGTGAGACGGGTTCGCTTGTAGTCG
The DNA here is from genome assembly GCA_029231635.1 of Ditylenchus weischeri. Taxonomy (NCBI): domain Eukaryota; kingdom Metazoa; phylum Nematoda; class Chromadorea; order Rhabditida; family Anguinidae; genus Ditylenchus; species Ditylenchus weischeri. Next base: position 98,698 of record JAMRYI010000150.1, read on the forward strand.
ATTGTAGTCAGAAAACGTTCCTCTGCTTGCAATACCTGTAGCCGGAGCGGATAGGTATCGACGAGCGATTTCTACCAGACAAGGATCATGTTTCTGATGCTCCTGAACAATTTTTTTACCATAAAGTGGTACGTGTTTTCTTTGAAGAAAATAGCTTCCAAAACTCTAGCGGTTCCTCTTCAGGTTGGATACATCGCTTTGACAGGTAAGATTCCATTTCCTTCATTCAGTTTATAATCAGAGTGCACGGGAAGATGATTTATCAATCACATAGTACTTTGCTGAGCAAGCTTCAAGGTTGGTTTTGTCGAGTCACAAGCATTACATCTAACCTTAGTTGTCGATAGCTTTGTAAAGAGTAACCCTCCACCAGCGGCATAGTCGAGTTAAATTGACCAGAGCAGAGACATCTAAAACGCTGGCTGTTGTTAATATAAATAATTAAATGACAGATCAAAGTGTTAAGAAAGATAAGAGCTTGAAAATTTCAAGCTAAAAAAATTTGTGGTTGCAAAATTTTTATGCTGCGGTTGCGCGGTTATTTCAAAATCAGATATGCGGTTGTGCGGCTGCGACCAAATCACAGAAATGTGGTGCGGTTGCGCGGTTATTGCGGTTGCGACAACCGCATGCTCATCATCCCTAGTTTTAAGAATAGTTCGAGCAGTTTTTAAGTATAGGTGTGTGTTCACAGATAGGTCGGAACCCATTTCCATCTCTATTCGGTATTACAAGATGCCAAAGTAAATGAAATTGCTGAAAAATAGATCAAAGGTTCCACGTAGACATTCAAAACCTGATAGCTCATTGAAAAAATATACTTTAGATTAATGTTTTATGAATGCATAAAAATTATTTTCAACTACTTTTTTTAGAAATCAAAAATCCTAAGAACTAAAAAAAACAGAAGCAATAACACTGTCATTAATGTTGTTGAAGAAAGGTGGCTATCAATCGCTGGAATGATGAAGGTGGGAGAGAGGTGAGATATATTGCCTTAAGAACACATAAAACTAGGCGGTGGCGGCGTTGATTTCCAAATTTGAACCGCTGGGCAAAGACTAAGAAAAGAAGATGGTTCAGTGCTTCAAGGCCGTTTATTCTTCTATATTTTCTTGTGTATCAGAAAACAAGGATAGAAGAAGAAGATGACTACTACTTCAAATCGATGACCATTGATTTTAGGTATAGATTGCAGTTGCAATATACTCACACACTCAGTTACTAACTACAAAAAGTCAACATTCTTGCATAAACATTTTTTAGTCAGGTCAGTTCTCATAAATGTAAATGAAAAGTTCTTTTTATTATATCCATCAGTTCCATTCTATTTATCACTCGCACATTTCACTTCGTCTGCATGTGTATGTATATTGTACAGAATGGGCCGAAAAAAATTGAAATAAAATCACCTAAGTATTCTAGCGAGACGATCGCCCAAAACGGTCAACCAACTGCAAATTATTGGGTTGGTGCATAATTAACGTCGGTTTTTTTTATTTGCACACTATTCAACAACAACCCAAATACAAGTCTGCCTATAACATTTCTGAATATTATTCTGGAGCATATTCACCCTCTACATCAATAACAGCTTCCCATTTCTCGACACACATCTCAAAAATTTATTTAATATGTGTGAGCAAAAACAGAATGAATTAAAATGTCAGATGTTCACTAAATTAACACCGACGTTAATTATGCACCAACCCAATAGTTAAATTTTTCATTAAAATGCATTTTGGTTGGGTAGACTTGGCATTCGACGACCCCAATCTTAAAGCTTAAAAAAGTTGGGCACTGGCTTATACCGGATGACCCAAATTTTTATAACATGTTGTTTTGACTATAACTTTTTGAAGTTACGCTTTTTTAAGAAAGAAAAAAAGGAAAAACTCTAGGCAATAGAATGACACCAGACACACGCAATAACGTTTATCGAAAAACAAAAAAAAATCAGCCATGAAAATTAACGAAATTTGCTCAACATTTGCATATGACTGTTCGACACTTCTCTAGCGAACCTGAACGAACCTACTAAGTCGAAAATAATATTTATCGATTAAATGATCAGTCTGGCAGTTTGTCGAACACTTGCTGAATTAGTTTATGCAATCCTTCTAAGTTAGCAGGTTGCGTGCCATAATTGATTTCACGTAACCCCAAAGAAAAAATAGCAAGGAGTCAAGTCAAGCGAAAGTTTAATAGGTTGACGAAAAATAAAGAAGAAACAAAAACTGAAGTATTTAGTGTTATTCTATTGCCTAGAATATTTTCTTTCAAATATAAAAGAAATTTTTGAAAAGTGGCAAAACTTCAAAAAGTTATGAGCAAAACAATTTTTTACGAAAATTTGGGTCATCCGGTACAATAGAAAAATATATAAGATATTGATTTCAAGGAAATAATGTCGACATGGCAGAAAAGTACATCATCAGTAAGACAAATCAGAAGGCGCCACTCTTTTTCATTCCCTCAGTCAACAATGCATAGATATAAGAAGGTCAACCAAACAGAGCCAATGCCTCTTTCTGCCAGATTACAATAGATATGGTGGTGGTGACCTTTGCCTTAAACAACACTGCCTTCCTCAGCAGCAGCAGACATCAATGCCAAACAAAGCAGAGTACAGAAAAGTCCAATGATGAATATACCTGCTAGTACAGCTAAAGCAGACATGCACCACTCTACTATATATATCCGAAGAAGCCACCCAAATGTCTATGTTAACAGTTGAAATAGTATTATAAAAGTCAAAATTAAATCATAAAGGAAAATATATTATATTTTTGAAACGGCTCTAAATTTTTTATTTTCCCGGCTAAATATTTTCTGTTTGATAGAGAAATATTTGACACCAAACTGACCAAATTATTTCATAAAATTTGTTGAGTTTGTAACTCTATTGTTTAAACCAGACCTCACCACCTCAAGCACCCTAAACTACCTCAACCCCCCTGAAAACTGAATTAGGGATTTTATGGAACAGCTTGGGATAGTTTGAGGTGGTTGGGGAACCTTTCATGTATATGGGACCCAAAACCACTAAAATAGGATTACTTGGGGCAATTGAGAATGGTTGAGAGTAATTTAGAGTGATTTGGCGTGGTTTGATGTGATTTGGGGTTGTTTGGGAAAGAATTAGAGAAAAAAACTAACAAAAACCGTAGCCCGACACAGAATTTGCTTGTGTAAGTACAGAGATTGAAATTCGATTTTTTTCGGGGACTGATAGTTTTCGGGGAAAAGACATAAACCCTTTTTCCAGGGTCCAACACAGCACATATAGAGCCCTATTTTTTAAGCCGATTAGTCCAAACAGGCACGCTCGACGTAGGTCTTCAGCCACTTCCAGGCACCAGCATCGTTTGAGACGAGGCACTTGAGGGCTGGGTCCAACTGCAGTCTTGTCAGGTAAGTTTCTATTAGTATTATATATAGTGATGATGACAGAGTAGGGCTTTGAAACTAAATTTCTTTTGATTTTCGCTTTATTTCTTCTATAGACTGACTTCTTTTGTCTCCTTCTTCTCCTTTAAATATGTTTCCAACAATTTGGTTGCGTCTGGCCACGTCTGTAATATTACTTTTAGTAATTAGTATTTTCAAAGTAGCAGTTTGAATTACAGTCAACTCTCTATACAGCGACACCAAATCTAATTTAAATCTCACCTTTTGGTGTTTTTTATCAGCGTAAATAATCATTCTAAATTGCTGTCGGAAAGCATCGTATAGAAGGTAAGCTGCCGCCTCTTCAATCTCGTCAGTCGTCATCAGTATCCCCTCAAATTCAATCTTAGACCTCATATTATCCTTCACATTCTGTCTGCTACGCATTACTGAGTATTTCAGCCCTGAAGTTGATTATTATTCATAAATCTAAGGAAAAGTATTTACGCCCTTTACTCAACTTGGGTGAGGGAAGTGTTCTTAAATTGGTATCTTATAACTTATCGTACTCCCCTTTTTAGGTCTACAAATGCATATGCTACCCATCGGCATGTCTAAAGAAAGTTCATTTGATGAATAAAGCGAACTTTGAAGAGCCAAGAATAGATCATGACCATGATGTGGATCCAGTAAAAGTAGACATCCTTCGCATCTCAAGCCGAGCCTTTAATTTACTCAAGGAAAATCCAATATCCAAAATCCAGATTTAAACAAAAATGGCAATATAAAACTAGAGGGGGGAATTCAGTAATTTCAGTAATTTTAAAGGGCGCACTTCAGTTACAGCCAATTTTTTTATAATTTTTAGCATGTTTTATGCATGTTTGAAACTATTTTTTTACAATGATTTCTTTTGGGAGACCAAGATTTTGCAAAACATTTTTTATAGTCTAAAACCCTAAGTTTTTGTCACGGTAATTTGAATGGAGGTGTGTGGTGTTCGGCACTAGTGGAGAATCGGTTCCAATTTTTGCCTTGGTCCCCCCTGTTTTTTTTTCTTCAAAAATATGCCTTGATCACCCTTGTTGTTTTTAATCTCTTTGCTCACTTTTTATTAAAACTACAGTTCGATTGTCAAAACACCTTCGTAATCCTGTCACCAAACCATCAAAATTATTTATTACTTAATACAGACAATAATTTTACACTTTTAGGAATTATAATTTTCTATACGATGAATCATAGAGACCTGTTCGACGAGCTTGTCCAATACATTTCTTTTTCTTAACTTTTGCGTTCTGACGATACTGCTTGCGTACTGCTTCGGAGACATACGAAGGAATTAAAGTTGCTCTTATTCCACGAAGACGATTGAATTTGCGCTTGACGTGCATCTAAAAGCCTTCCATTTTATTTGTATGAACTCGGATGGGATTTCGCTTTTCATCGATATCATTCCTGGAATACATTCAAAAATAAGAACATTATATGCAAATGCTATACCTGGCAAAGATCTTTTTGTGGTAAATACTGAAGTATTTGTATCTCACCGGCTTCCTCATCTGTTTCCCTAGCTTCTGATAGGCAGGCCAGTCGTCTAAAATTATCGTGGTTCCAGGATATGCAGCAATGTTTTCTTCTTTCGATTAGGTACTGATAAAGCAAATGCTTTTCCACCTTCGCCACGCTCGATCTCCCCGAAAATCCAAAGCTGCTGTCCATTTCTCCTTGATCCGCGATTATATTTTCTTTTGCTAACAACCGTCTCGTCGATCACAATAATCCTCGCGGGGCCTCCGATCTTTTTCTCATTGTTACAGTAGCTGAAAATAAACAAAAGAGAAATTTTGTAAATATAAAGCTTACTTCTGGCAGACTTTTCTGTGTAGATTGAATCAGTCGATTATAGTATCATTATTCAGTCCCAATTCTCTGACAGCGTGCTTGTTATCAGACCACATATAATAAAGAGTCATAAGCATTGATAACGGCAAATTAGATCTTGCGAAGAAGGAACCGTCTCTGATTGAAGTTGCTGAGCACTGAACACCCTTCGGCTTGCATGTCCACTACAATGCAATTATTTAAATACAAGGGACCACAGGCGCCTATCGGCGCCTCTATAGTAGAGTACAGTACAGTTATTTGTATAGTACAGTTATTTCGAAATTTCAATGAGGGGCTATGACTTCATTCAATAAAATAGGTATATCCCCTATTAGAACTCATTTTTTTCGCCTGTTCTTTTTTTTAAACGAAAGCTGACATTCTGGGGAACACGATGGTATTAGCGACAAAAGTGATTTCGCTATCTACGACCCGTTCTGGCCTTCGAAGTAAAAAAGCGTTACCCATCCACCCACCCACACATGCCAAATACTATATAAGATACACAAGGAAATAAATACCTATATCCCATCCTGGCACTGAGTGCCTTTGATAACACGCATATCCTTTCCGCATTTTGGACAATTCATCGAGTTTTTGATCATATTTACACTCACAAGGATGGAAAGAACCTCTTCATCAGACATTTGAAAGAGATGACGTAGCCGAAGTGAGTTGAAACAAAACTTCTGTAGACTGCTGGTATCTTCGACTATATGGAATCGCATAGAAAAACCTTCAAAGATAGAATGACATGCATAAAAGGACTAATAAAATAAAAAATATAGCAATCACAGACAAAGTTTAAATTTAGGAAATAACATTGTGTTAGGACAAAAATAGTTTGAATACACTTCTTCGAAAAAAACAACCAGGAGGACCAAGGCAAAAATGGGAACCGATTCTCCACTAGAGCCGAGGTGTGTGGTGTTCGTTGAAGATGGTCATATGCTTAGTTCTTCAATATGTGAAATTATTTATTGTTACTGCAAACTAAATTGGTTGTGACAATACATTCAATATACAATTTAGTTAAACAATCTAAATGCTTCAACTAATTTGACTGCCAATCAAATTTCACGATATGCCTCTTCCTGGACTCTTGAACAAATTTGGATTTATAGGAAGACCCAGGCCTCTATTCTTTAGTGCTTGTTCAAATCCATTTTGGACTGCTTGAACATTAGCCCCTGCATTTTGAAAAGCTGTGCTAATCGGAGGTTGTACCACTCCATAAGCTGTGTTAGCACCATTTTTCAAATTTGATCCTTGATTGTTGAAGAAATTTTTGGTGGTTGACAATCCGCTGGACAGTCCAGCAGCAGCTGATTTCTTTATATTATTGGCTGCGGACACTGGAGCAGAAACAGGGGGGATTGTGGGGGCGTTGCTTAACAAGTTGGTGGCTGCATTCTTGGTGGAGCTAGAAAGGTCTGACAGATTCGGAGGGCTTAGGTTTCTGGGATCGAGGGTATTTCCTAAAGACTTTGCACCTGTTGTTGTGTCTGCAGAACTTGGAATGACTGAATTGGCTGCGCTAATAGCTCCAAATCCTGCTCCCAGCACCGAATTAGCAGCGCCTCCTAGGGCATTAAGACTACCTGTCAAAGGATTGTTCAGGCCTGGATTGATGTTTGGGACTGAAGGGATGTTGGTCATTGAAGGCACAAATGTTGATAAAGAAGGTGTAACTGTATTCAAGGCATTTCCCACAGACTGTGCACCTGCTAGCAAAGTACTAGTATCAGGAGCTAATGGAATAGCCGCAGAAATGAGTGGACTAGCTGCATTAACAGCTGCAATAGCCGCACCAGCTGGTGGAAAAGCTGTAGCAACAAATGGAAGAGCCGCATTGACTATTGGCATGGCCGCGTTAAAAGCATTTCCCAACGAACTGGATGTCTGACCAGTTGATGGTGCTGAAGGGTCAGGTGTTCCTGGGATCTGTCCATTAGATACTACTGTTTGGTTAGGTAAGCCTGTAGGTGGCACTATTGGATTGTTGCTGTTGTGCGGTGTTGCCACGGAATTATTTGTTAACACTGGAGTGTTGACTCGCTGCTGACCTAATGCTTGATTAACAGGTGTGAAATGTGTAGTCGGAGCTTGCAATGAGATGTTTGGGTTGAGGGTTGGTAATGTAGATGGTGATCCTAGTGTTGATTGCGTAGCTGATGTGTTATAAAGATATGTTTTGGGAACGATTGGTGCTGAAGGCAATTGCTGTGATTGGCCTGCTAAAAGCAACTTTTCAGCTGATACGGGCTCATGGGCGTAATAAGGTGGTGACACATTCACAGAACCTGAATTTGCAATATTGGACGATATTTCTAATACACATTAAAATGTTTTCAGGTATAAAAGGAAGCTAATATTAAAAATGGTCCCAAAGAGAGTATCTAATGGTCAGGAGCCTCAGCGAATCCGGCCCTATCTAACAAAAGGGTGGGGGGAGGGGTGGTTTGACTTGGTCCCCCTGTTTTTGTTTTTTGTTATTTTTTAGGCTTAGGTTTAGACAAGGGTAGGCCAGCGTATGTTAAGATGGACTCAAACATATCTTAGACTCATTTTTGAGTCCGTTCTAACATACGTTGGCCTACCCTTGCCTAAAACTAATCCTAGAAAATAACGAAAGAAATTCAACAAGGGAACCGAGGATAAAACCACCCTTCCTTGGGGCCGCGAATCCTTAGTCATAACTGGAATACCCGATCATAATTACTGAAATACCCACAAATAAATTCTTTAATGTGCCTACCTAAGCAATCTAACAGGGATTAAACAATACCTAAGATGGGGTTTTTTGGATCCAAAACTTAGCAGGAAATTTTAAATGTTATAACAAGTTTTTGGCCTTAACCAGCACAAAAAAAATATTTTTCCAATCAACATACCTTGCATCGTTGCCCCCTGTTTATTATTATGTGCCGTGGAAACATGGACGGGCTGGCTGATGTTTCCATGCACTGCTTCGAAAATAGGCAACACGCTATGGCCCACAGAAACAGTGTACAGAGGCTCTCTCATGCCGAACATGGCACCCACATCTACCTTTCCATTCACATCTATCACCGGGCTAGAGGGCGGCACAAGAGCAGGTTGCAGACGCAACGCATGCACGAACTGTAAAATAAAGTTTCATGTTGTAGGGCATACAATTATTGCATCAGTGTGTGTTTGATGTGATTCAGTATCTCTGAATGCTCATTCCCTTCGCAATTTTTTAAAGATGTTTTTACAGACGAATCTAGATATAAGAGTAACCCTTGGGAGCGGCCAAAGGTGCTCTTATATTGAGGGTGATTTTTGGTATAAAAGCACTCCTGGAGACCGGCCCGAGGGCTCTTGTATCCAGGTTTGACTGTAGCACTGCAAATACATTTCTCTAGCACCATTTTTACGTTTATAGATCAAAATTATTGTAAACATGCAAAAATAAATGACCGTAGTGCATTCAAAATTGAAAGAAGCTTACCGTATCTCTATATAGTATTTGGCATGTGTCCGTCCTACTTTTTAATGGACATTTTGACCACATTCAGGCCATTTTTGCTTATTTTTCCGATTATTTTCGGCAATGTCTCGACGGAACCCCAAACTTCAGACAATTCAGCGTCTTTTTATGCCGAGACCCAGGAAAATGTCTTCGAAAAAGAAAAACTTTTGTGGTCCCTCAAAATTGGAGTTGGAGGATTTTGGGGTAGGCCTGGAGGATGGTTTTTCTGCTTCCAACGATGGCCATTTTTGCGATGTCTCGAAAAGAACGTAGACGTAGATAGACGCGTAGTTTTTCACGATGAATGCACTATCGAAATTTCGAAATACTATAGAGGCGCCGATAGGCGCCTGTGGTCCCTTGTTTTCTATAGTAGGTCGCCGACCTATCTTTTTAGGCTTGAGTTCAGAATCCCCCCCACACGCAGAGCGCTTAGATAGAAGAGATAACCTCATATTCGTGTTTCTCGACCCCAATTTCATGAGAAAGTCGGCTGTTTTTTAAATTCTGACTAAAAAAGTTTTTTTCGATCCACAGGGGGTGGTTATCATGTTTTTTTAGTCAAAAATTCAAATTGGCGCCTTCTGGATTTAATAGGGAATAAGGGTTGTATAGGGAGGGGAAGGGAATAAAAGGGGGCCACTTTTATGGCAAAACGTACAAGAAGATGTTGAACATAGTATTGAATACTGGGGCCTACCGCATATAGAAACTCTGCTATGCATGTTTTTTATGCACCCGGAGTCACTTTCGAGTGATTTGTGTCTAAGTTATGGGCCAAAGCCACCAAGCTCCCTGCCCCCCGACGGGGGCTCAGGGAAATTGGGTTAGAGATGCGCGTACTCACTTATTTGTCCTATTAAATTCAGAAGGCGACAATTTGAATTTTTAAATTTTGACTAAAAAAACCATGCGGATTCGAAACTGCAACCTTTTTTTTACCCCTTAAAATAGAAAATTTTAAGGTCGATTTCAAGATTTTTTGTGTGCTTATCCAAAAAGCGGAATCGCTAGAGCTCGTGGGAGTCAAGGAAACGCAAAAAACCACATTATAAAAGATTCACTCTGGTCTAAGATAAAGGTCTTCAAAGTCGATGGGGCCGTGCTATTACAGGAAATACGCTATGCCTTGCCATAGTGCCAGTGGCGCACTAGCATAATGACACTACGGCAATGTGGGCTTTAACCAAATTTTGTAAAAATTTTGGACATACCTCTTTATTGTCTGTCCAGTCAGAATGACTTCTGCCTCGATTTTTGTCCTTCAAATCATAACGTTCGTCATCTATTTCGGCTGAAAAAGTGGTGTAATCCACGGGTTTGTCGAGTCCATCGTCAAATATATATTTGTCTTTATCCAATTTGATGTCTCCCTCGTCCACTTTAGAATCACTTAGGTATCGGGCATCAAACTTTTTCCTGTCAGTATCAGTAAAACCTTTTTCTCGCTCATAATCATTGCGGACATTTCTAGCTAGACTGCTTTCTAACGGTAATAATACTACAGGCGTATATTTTGTAGTTTTATATGTAGGTGGTGTATATCTTGTGGGCTTGTAGTATATAGGAGGTGTTGAACGAATGAAATCAACAGTCTTCGGTATTTGGTTCTGTCTTGTGTTTAGTTTCGCAATAACTAAAGGCTTTTTCTTGGGTTTACTACGGAAAAAGGACTTTAATTTTTGATGCCAATTCAGCTTCTTCGGCGTACTATCGCATTGGACTTGCCGGTTGGTTTGGTTGAGAAGTGTGATAAATAGCAGCAATAAAGCTAGCATGTAAAATGTTAGGTTAACCATGCATTATCTGCTTGAATTACAGTCACTTGTTTAACAAAAAGGTACTAAATCTTTACATAAATCTAAAAAAGTCAAAAATTGTAAATTTACACTAAATTTTGTTACAAAGTTAGTTTAGGTAGATAGTACAGGGGTCCGTACTCATTTGGACGCCCTCATTTGGGCAAAACTCCTTTGGGCGCCGTTATTTTATATTAATTTTTAAATTTCTCAAATGGTCTTAAAATGGCATATTAACTTCAGTGCTCGTGGGCAAACCACCACTTACGCACCTATAAAGGGTATCCAGCTCCATAATCCAAAATTTTGGATTTAGCCAAAAGTAATTTAAAACCATTGTATCTCACCCAAAATCAAGCGCTATTCATGGTTTAATGTACCCTGTACATTTTTAATGTACTCCTGTGCCCGTACACACTCATTTGGACGACAAATGAGGGCGCCCAAATGAGTGTGTACGGGCACAGGAGGGAGGGTAATTAGAGACTGGGAAATAGTTTTCAACCCCACCTCGAGAATTAAGAACAATTGGAGCGAGTAGGGTGTATTGTAAAAAGGGATAAGTTACGCAATAAATCATGAAGCTTCTTCAGAATGATGCAAAAAATGCTCAAATTGTCGAGCTCTCTTAGAATCACCAAAAAAATACAAAATTGTGGAGCCTCGTCTCCTCAGCCATCCATCATTTTGGAGTACTTTGAAGTCTTTTTCAGGCCATACAGGCTCACACAGCCTCTCTGCTGCATGCAAGCGAGCTGTAGACTGTATGTAAGCATCCAAATGTGTGTGAGTGGCTAGTATGGAACACATGCATGACATGAAAAGTCACTTGTCTACACCATTTATTGATTTTTTTAAAAATCGAGATTTTTTTAGTTTTTTGCATGGAATCATTGCTTACTAACGTAGTGTTTCGATATGAACTATTTCTTAAGTGTCGGACAGAAGTACCCACAAATTTTGGAAAATTTTAGGTACTTGCCAAGGTAGTCAGCAGCCTGATTCTGAAATTTGGTACTCATGTCATTTAGCCCCCCCCCCTTTTTTAAATATTTTTCGCTTTTTTTAGTTTTATTTTATATGCAACACAGCCTATACTTTCATTCATGAAAACACACAGATATTACATAATTACATGAATTTCAAAGCCACTCATGAAATTATTTGTCATTCGTTTGGTGCACAAAAGGTAGTAACTGATAAAGATTGAGCCCACGGAGGAATTCCATTGCTTAAAGATCAACCAAAAATGCAGTTAAAAATTAATGCAGTTGAAAATTAATCTGCTCAGCAACAAAAAAAATTTGAAAAATATTTCAAAAAAAGGGGGGGGGACTAAACGACATGAGTACCTTCTTTTTTCTTGTCCAACTATTAGAAAGTTATTATTTTTGAAAAAAAGGACCTTGAGAATAAATAAAATTACGTTAGAGAACGAAAAAATTATTGAAAACTCATAGAGCTACAGCTCCTTAAAGACTTCGACATTCGACCTCCATTGTGGGAGCCCTATTAACGAAATATAGTTTTGGCCAGGCTAACATAGCACTACTTACTTGATAATATTTAATTTAAAGTGTTTTTCCAACCTTTTTTGTATTGTTCAGCAAATAAGAAAAAGCATTCGCCAACATCTATGTTTTTATTGTTTTTTTGCCCAGCTGTTCAAAGAGTTTATGATGCTGTCTTCACAGGCCAGTTTTTTAAGTTTTAAAAGATAGAGGAACATGTGTAGAGGGATGGACTAGCCAAATGCTCAAGGTGGTGTTGAATGAAAAGCTAAAAATGATCGACTTGCCTGCCCCCAACCTAGTTGTTTTGCTTCCCTTGGATTCAGGTGATGCACTTTTCACTACTTCGTTCATAATATAGCTTTAAACCAGTGAATTTTAGTTCAGATTAGACTCTCCGATGGGTATTTTCGAGCCACTTTTAAGCCTTTCTCTATTTTTGATATCTATGATTCTGTAAATTCCGAATTTGCTAATATTTTTTTACAATTTCCCTTACTTAAAAAACTATTTGCAAAATGGATACATGGCCCCATTAAAAATCATAAATTGCATTTTTCAGCCTTCTGAAAGTGTTCAGCAAATGGTTTATGAAATAATTAATGTGCGCTTGAGTAGAAGCAATCCTTCAGTTCAGTGGGGCTTCAAACTACAACAAGTCAACAAAAACCAACTAAATGTGGTGTCCGTAGAACCAGACAGCCTAGCAGACAAGGCAGGAATCAAGAAAAGCGACCAGGTTCGAGAATTTTTTGATAATGCTCTAGCAAATGGAATGCCTTGGGCACAAATTGCCCAGGAATTGCAAACTTGCAATGAAATTAGTATGGTTTTAAAAAGGTAATTTAAAAGCTTGGTAATTGAAAAATTGTCTCAATTATTTAGATGTGTGACAGAGCCTCTCAATTTACCTTGGGCACTGAGCGAAGGCAAAGATAGTCAGGTGATTGTTGACCATTGGGATAAGGACGGTCGAGTTATAGGACATAGCGATCAGGCAAAACCAGCCAGTTTAATTCACTTATTCAAACAATTATTTGCTTCAGAACACTAAAGGGTATGTCCACTCCTTCAAAACAGAGCATTTGGATGGTAATCACAAATAAGCTTTTGCAGTTTTTATAATTGCTGATTCAGGCCCATCAATTAGACATAGTGCTGCTGAATTCAATAGTAGCCCCTATTCGTCAACACAAGTTCCAAAGTACGACCTGCCTTTCTCAAAATCTTCGCAAGGGCAGAGAAATTCAACGTGGGATAAAGAGTAGGGAAATGCAAAGAAATATTTCCAATCGATGAAATTTAGTTATGGAGCGGATAATCCCACTATGCCTTTGCAACAAAATCAGCATATGAACAGAAGTCAGAATGCTTATAGTGGTGAGAACTATGTTCTACGAGAAGGTAGTTTGCCTGCTGGTCATCCAATCATAACCAATATTCCATGTAAGTGTTGCTTTTGCTATTTGGATACTACAATACGATTTTTTATTTTCTAATATCACATCCAAAAAACAAGACAATAAATGAAGGAAAAAATGGTTGGATTCAGGAAAGATAATTCCTGCCAGCTTAGTTCTTACATCTTTATTTTTAATCTTCAAAAAAAAAAGCTTTAATGGACTGTAAGTCTAATTATTATTCTTAATTTTCAGCCAAAATTCATCCTCAAACACAGCAATACAACACAAGCTATAATACTCCTAGCCAAACCGCTCAAAATCAACAGCATGCCAACCACATCATCAATAGCTCTTACCACTCCAGCCGATCAACCAACACTAATCCAAACCAGTCCCTGAATACTGTTTCTTACCAAAATAACAATGAAAGCTATGCTCAATCCACCCCATCAGACAATTTGTTACAAGTGGATTGCTCCAGGCAAATAGACACAAGGCAGTGGTATGGCGAGAGTCAATATAACAGCAGTCCCCAGCCCAACAACCATTACAACCAACGAATGGTTGAAAGTGGACGAAGGTATGGCAGAAACACAGCTGCTGGTCGAATCACTAATTTGAACAGTAATGGTCCGAGGTCCCAGAGCGCTGCGCCCTATAGTGGTAAGTTTTAGAAAAGGTTAACCCAGCGGCTTTTCGTTATAGTAAAAACCTCCTCAAGTTTGATACCAATTCGGTCTGACACTTTTTTAAGTTGATTTTTTGTCTTCCAATCTGATTGTCCCTCTAAGCCTGAAAATATGAAGCATATTATTCGTCGTTTCTGAGAAATACGACAGCATCGCCATTTAGAGCCGCAATCCTCAATAAAATTTTGCCCTTAAATTTTAAAAGGATATAAGCTGAATCGGAGGCTAAACTGTCGTATTCTTTAAAAAGCCGTGAAAATCGAAATGTAGATCAATGAATCCCCACTGACAAAAGACTTCAAAAATAGAAGTGAAAAAAGTGTCAGACCCTAGGCATAAACAAACGGATAAAACGGAAATATGCCACGATCTGGAGAAAAAATGCCATGTTTATGTAAAAAAGTGCTACGGTTTTCCGATTTCAGTCAAACAGGCAAAAAAGTGCCACGATTTTTGAAAAAAATGTGCCTATCGCACATTTTTTGCCTGCATTTAATGGCCGCTTTGTTTGCAAGGACATATAAAAGGCAAACTGAAGGTACCGTATTTCCTCTAGTAAGACGGCCCCCTTGCGTTCAAAATCGTGTTCTTGGCATTGTGATTTTGACCCAATTTTTTAAGACTTCTCTCAGGCAAGTTACCACCTAGAGTTGTGAAATTGCTCGAGCAAATACTATTCGAGCAATTTCTCGAGCAATTGCTCGTTTTACGAGCAAATTCTTAGGCTTAACTATTACAACACACAACCCACCGTGCAGCGTTTCTGAAGGGTTACTTTTCTAAAATTGCAGTACCTAGAAAAAAAAATTAAAGCGACCGATAAAAATCTAACAAAACCGGAGCCAGAGCGAGCAACCAACTCTAACTAAATGAATCATTGGACTGCATTTTTACAACATTAACAGTAGGTGGCAATTTGAAAAGGAATGTTTACAAAAAAAATAAGAAAATTTGTCAAAATTTTCAAAAGATTTGTTCAAGTCTTTGGAAATGTGTACAAAAGCATTTGCTCAAATTTATATAGGCGAGCAAATACTCGGAGCAAAACCGAGCAATTGCTATCAATTGCTCGAGAAATTTCTCGAGCAATTGCTCGTTTCACAACCCTATTACCACCCATTTTGTAGCCAGTGACATGAGCTATAAAATGAGTGGTAATTTGCATAACAGAAGTTTTTAAAAAATGGGCCAAAAACACAATGCCACAAACACGTTTTTTGAATTTAGGGGCCGCCTTATTAGAGGAAATACGGTAATCTTCAAAATTCGAGGTGTGAACCATTGATTGATGTAAGAAAGCTGTTTTTCAGGAAACGTGGCACATTTTCACAAAAACGTGGCACTTTTTCTCCAGATCGTGGCATTTTTACGTATCGTCCATAAACAAACATAAGACAGTCGACTGTACATAAAGGCGGGACGGCCAGTTCGCGATGGTTTTTGTACAGCCATTTCACGATGGCCAGTTTGCGATGGTTTTTTTAATTATTAGAATATTAGTTTTAGCACGGAAACCCTTTTCCTGGTGATATGTTTTTTTCAAGCATGGCATGCTTGTTTTGCCATTATCTTTTGCCATTCTAACTTTTTTACATTTTGGTCACTAAATATTACTCAATATAGGTATTCACGATGTCAAAAGCTACAAAGAGCGAAAAAATTGAACTGCAACAAACGGAAAAGATCGGAAGACGAATACTAGCAATCACCAAGTACCCGGATAATCCAGACTCTCACTTTTACGAATGGACTTTCATGAATGAGAGACTGCTCTGAACGAATCACATTTCTCTGCTCTTCAGGCCGAGTTTCCGAGACGGAAAGAAGGTTGCAAAAGACACTCCATTGCCATCGCTCATTGCTATTCGAAGAACCAACAAAGAAATTCGCTGGACTGGAGAAGGAAAAGGAGAAAGCCACTGCTGTGCTCGGCCAAAGGAGAAGGTTAAAGTAGGCTATACTTTGATCAATTTTTGATATGATACTTATTTACGGTGGTTTAAAGGTCATTGAGCGTAACTGACAAACTGTGATAATAATTTCATTTAGCACCATTCAGGACAGTCAAGGTGCCATGAACTTGCAGGCCGGATGGATTCGTTACAATGAAGCACTATATCATTTCGATGTAGCTAAGTTTAAGATGAAGGAAGATAACGAATAGTGAAATTTATCTAACTGTTTTTCCTTATAATTGTTATGTTCGTTTCGGTTGAATAAAGCTGGTCTACTTTAGTCGGTTTATTGAAAATACATAGGATTTGATGCTGTGTTGAATTGAAAGTGGGATTGCTCGCATACTCTATCAGTGGAAAAAAATATCAAGATCAAGGGAAGAGACACAGCAGTGTGATTTTCTTATCGAGACTAACATTCTAATACCGTATAACCTCTAATAGACGGGCACCCCCAGAGATGGGTTGAAAAATAGACGGGCACCCTCTAATAGACGGGCACCCTCCAATAAACGGGCACCCCCAAAGGTGAGAGTGTGGTTAAAAAAATAGACAGGCATCCCTTAATTCTGTGATACTATACCAACTAATTCAAATAAATTTGAAGAAGCTGATGAAGGAGAAAGCTCTTTATTCAAAAACTCCAGGAACATGAGATTTTAATAACGGACCTTTCGATAATCGCTAATAATTAATAATCGGTAGCCATAACTATTAGCTCATCGTCATTCGAGATGTTTTCAACGGCAATGGCATTTTCTTCGTAGTCATAAATCCATCGTCTTCGTCATCAAAGCGTCCGTCTCGTCCTTCAGCGATGGCTCTGAATTCACGGAGAAGGTCCTGCCCTTGTGTCCCAATTGGTCCGTCTGGCTGGAAAGGTTAAAGTGGGCGATCGAGGGTGGCGAGCGTAGGTCAATTCAAGTGGTGTTTGCAATGGGTTCAATCGAGTGTGGCGTAGGGTTCAATCGAGTGCAATCGAGTGGCGTAGGGTTCAATCGAGTGGGTGGCGTAGGGTTCAATCGAGTGGGTGGCGTAGGGTTCAATCGAGTGGGTTGCGTAGGGTTCAATCGAGTGGGTGGCGTAGGGTTCAATCGAGTGGGTGGCGTAGGGTTCAATCGAGTGGGTTGCGTAGGGTTTAATAGAGTGGGTGGCGTAGGGTTCAATCGAGTGGGTGGCGTAGGGTTCAATCGAGTGGGTTGCGTAGGGTTCAATCGAGTGGGTGGCGTAGGGTTCAATCGAGTGGGTGGCGTAGGGTTCAATCGAGTGGGTGGCGTAGGGTTCAATCGAGTGGGTGGCGTAGGGTTCAATCGAGTGGGTGGCGTAGGGTTCAATCGAGTGGGTGGCGTAGGGTTCAATCGAGTGGGTGGCGTAGGGTTCAATCGAGTGGGTTGCGTAGGGTTCAATCGAGTGGGTGGCGTAGGGTTCAATCGAGTGGGTGGCGTAGGGTTCAATCGAGTGGGTTGCGTAGGGTTTAATAGAGTGGGTGGCGTAGGGTTCAATCGAGTGGGTGGCGTAGGGTTCAATCGAGTGGGTTGCGTAGGGTTCAATCGAGTGGGTGGCGTAGGGTTCAATCGAGTGGGTGGCGTAGGGTTCAATCGAGTGGGTTGCGTAGGGTTTAATAGAGTGGGTGGCGTAGGGTTCAATCGAGTGGGTGGCGTAGGGTTCAATCGAGTGGGTTGCGTAGGGTTCAATCGAGTGGGTGGCGTAGGGTTCAATCGAGTGGGTTGCGTAGGGTTCAATCGAGTGGGTGGCGTAGGGTTCAATCGAGTGGGTGGCGTAGGGTTCAATCGAGTGGGTTGCGTAGGGTTTAATCGAGTGGGTGGCGTGTTCTTTAAGTGCTCCGAAATTTTATATACGCATCGCCTTTAGGATACAGGTTCGACTACCACTGGGTGCACACCACATTTCGCATGCGTATATAAAGCCCCCCCCCTTTAAAAAAATCTCAAGTATTTTTATGAAAAACAGGGTAAAATAAATAAAAGTTGAAAAAAAATTTGATGCAAAAACTTCAATTTGACTTTTGAAAACCTGTTTTGCGGTAGAATCACTATTAACATATCATTCAAGAGACACTAGAACTATATCAAAAATAAACAAGAGTAGCGGGGAATCGAATTTTGAGGGGGTGTCCTACAAAGGTGTCTCACATCGACAATTATTAAAGGTCTGATATTTTTAGGTCCAAGAGTATACTACCAGCGCAACTCTCCACGAACTTATCAGGAATTGTCTCCTGAAGCGACAGTGCAACACCTGCAATACAGATCTTCTCCTGTAAAAATGTATCCAGGATATGGCCATCAAACAGCCAATAGTATAATGGGTGTTGAGTGAGTTCTTGTGAAAAATTAAAAAAAGGTTTATCAGCAATTGATCTAGAGACCGTTTTCTTCATCCAGCTGATGTCTATGACTCACACAGCAGGTCAGCAGATTATGCGAACAAACCCTAGAAATAATCCTAAAACTATATTTCATTGTCGAATGGTTTTGAAGGGGCATACCAGCGCGTTACACTGCAATTAAGGGACCAGCAATTTATTTCTCTCACGACTGTTTTCTATAAACGTTCTACTTAATCCGGCGAAAGTTTTCTGCCTACTTTTTAAAAGTAGGATAAATTCATAAATATCAGATTTGACATGAAACGAGTGAAAACAAGGACGATTTTGAATAATTACTGGTCCCTGTTAATTTGCAGTGTAACGCGCTGGTATGCCAAATTAAAATCGGTTTTTTGTAATTTTGAACCACATTTTGTCACCTCGATTTCTGACCTCAATTTTCTTATGCCTATCGTCTAGAGAAGGTTCTTTTAGGCAGGGTTTTACGGATTAAGTGACGGAAAAGGTGCAACTTTCAGGGATCACTGCTCGCTGGCAAGGACAGAGTGGTAAAATTCAGTCTCTTTATGTTTTTGTCTATTTCACAGCAATTTGTAAAAGTATATAAACAACGTGATGTGTCATTCGACGCCGTAAGAAACGCTCTTTCAAAAAAAAATCTCTGAAGCGATAGCAAAATTTTGAGAAAAATGCATTTTTTTGCAAAATAATCATTTTTCGGTGGCGAGTCGCAATTGTATCGAGTTACAGTATCGAGTCATATTGTGTACCGAGTCGTCGTTATACCAAAACAACCTTCTCTAGACGATAGGCATAAGAAAAATTGGGGTCAGAAATCGAGGTAATAAAATTTCCCTATACCTAATTCAAAATTACAAAAAATCGCTTTTTAAACATTTTTAAAATAGTTCAACTTATTTATATTGTATTACATGTATCTTTATAATAAAGCAAATGTTTGTGATTGTACTTGAAATCTGTCACCATCTGATTTTTAGTCAAAAATATAACTAACATGATATGTTTAACCACCCGAAACTTTTGATACACTGTGCAATTTAAAAATTATATTTTTCCCTTTTTGGCAAGTAAGCTACTAGAAAATCTTGTCTGAAGAAGATGAAGTAAAAAAATCCTAAAGACTGAATAAAATTTAATAAAAGTTTAGGGAACGTCCATAAATTATGTCACGCTGACAGGGGGGTTGGGGGTTCCTAGCCCAATCTGACAAAATCTGACAGAGGGGGTGGGGGGTTAATGGTCTTTTTTCTGACAGGAATGTCAGAAAAAAAAACAGATTTCACAGCAACTCATGTTGGTGTTACATGTTGTTCTCGATTTTGTTCAATAAAGTGATTTTCGTTACATGTGCAAGCGAGCCAATTTTCTGCTAAAACGGGCCATTTATCTACGAAACGGGCAACTTTTCTGCCAGAACGGGTCACTTCTATGATTTTTAAAAAAAAAAGTAGGACGATTCATTGTGAATGTAGCTTAAGAACAAGCAGAAGAGGCCCCCAAGAACAGGCTTAAAAACAATTGACAATCTAAACCTTTTCGAAAGCTTTTCTTTTACAATTATTTTTAGTCCTCTTTTTACAACAATTTTTTAACCCGACACCTTTCGAAAATCTTTTATTCAACTTTCAAAGTGTTTACTAGCGAATACTCCCCCTCAAGAATCTGACCTTTCCAAAATCGCTGTAACTACCCTTTGTAACAACAAGTTTAGGCTTCTGATTTTTAGGTTTAGGCTTACGGATGACTTTTCCAATCAGTGTTCATTATAAAGAAATTTATAAACTGCACTTCGCCAAGAATCAAGGTTTACAGCTCATTTAAAATACAATTCTTTGAAGCGTACATTTTAGTAAATTTGTGAGAAAATCAAGGTTCCGATATCGGGTTTTCTTAATTGGTAAAATAAACGTTAAAATAAATGAATTTTACCATTGCACAACATTCATTTTTTTAGATAAAAAATTGTTGGGTTTTCGGCTATGTAAAAATGTAAATTTGGTAAGAGCATTTTTAAATTGTGTGATGGCCATAATTTGAGCTCAATTTTGTTTCATTTTTCACAAAAAACCTCATCCCAAATTTCTCCCCCACTTAAAAATTAGATGAAAACACTTTTCATTCTGAAAACATTTTCCATGGTTGCATTAGTGTAAGCTCAGCAAAACATGTTATATTGCTTTTTTTCGCGTTTTATAAAAAAATCCACAACGAAATTTACAAGTCTGACAAGGGAGCATCAACAGTGGGTCACGCTTTTACAGCTAAACGTATGTACCAAGTTGTAGCATTTTTCATGCTGAATCTCATGGTATATCCAGTTATTGCGAACGGAGGCAAAAAATTTGTGGAAAACTAACATTAAAAAAAAATCCAACTCGAAAATATTTTTAAAACATTTTTTTAAGTGAACCAGTTTTGTTCCTGCAATTTTTTTTAATTCAAGTTTTGGACTCATTCGAAAGAGGAGACAGTTCTAATTTGAAATTTTTAACTTGGACCCCAAGGATATGGCCAATTCAAGTTTTAACCTATGTCGAGTTTCTGTAATGTGATTACCGTATTTTCTCTATTAGAAGAGCAGTCTCTAATAGACGGGCACCCCCTCACTTGTTGACTAGGATTTCAGAGTTAAGGCCATTTTTGATTGACAATTTCGCAATTTTTAGGGGGTTGAAAAATAGACGGGCATGCCCTTCTAATAAAGAAAATACGGTATTTTCATTTTTTTGCATACGCTTTTCAAATTTTATTACAGCACCCTTGCACATTATATACCCCTTTACGCATAATTACACAAGCTTCCTCAACGCAATAATACTTTTCGCTTGGCTAGATATTTTTGTGTAAAAATGGGTTTTTTTAATCTATTTTTTTAACAATTTTTTTTAGATTAAAACCTTTTTTAGGTTAAGACGTCATGCGTCTTTTTATTAATATTCTAACAGAGCAAGTCGTTTCATAAAAAAAAACTAGTTTTGCTCTTTTTCATGGTTTTGTTCTTCTTTTGCAATTTTTTCTGCTTTTTGAAATTTTTAATGATAACAAAGTTGTTAATTTATTTGAAATAAAATATTATTATTATTATTTATTCTAAAAAATATGTTAAAAAAAACTAGATTTTTTGTGAAAAACCCATTTTTAACAAGAAAATATCTAGCCAAGCAAAAAGTATAATTGCAATACCGTATTTCTTCTGATAGAGCCACCCCCTCTGATTCAAAATCGTATTCTTGGCATTGCGTTTTTAACCCACTTTTTAAAGATTCATCTCAGGCAAGTTACCACCCGTTTTGTAGTCAGTGAGATGAGCTACAGAATGAGTGGTAACTTGCCTGAGAAAGGTAATTGAAAAGTGGGTTAAAAACGCAATGCCAAGAACACGATTTTGAATCAGAGGGGGGTGGCTCTATTAGAGGAAATACGGCTGCATGACAATTGCGCAAAACGACAATTGCGCATACGACAAAGCTCATCCTTCTTAAAATTGCTGGATTAGTCCAAATATTAGAGAATTTAAGGTAGTGATGAAGCGGTAAAACGATGTCAAACTGTCATTTTGCGCAACTGTCGTTTGCGCAATTGTCGTTTGCACAATTGTCGTTTGCGCAACTGCCGTTTGAGCAATTGTCGTTCGCGCAATTGTCGTTTGCGCAACTGCCGTTTTACGCAATTGTCGTTTTGCACAATTGTCATGCAGCCGAAAATACGGTAAGTAAGCTTGCGTAATTATGCGTAAAGGGCAAGATTCGTATTTACTCTATAAATGTACTTTATTTGCAGATTTGTACTTTATTTAAGACCCCAAATCTTTAGAATTTTTGAGGTATCACGTCAAAATCTTTATTTTCGGTGCTCAAGCGCTAGACAAAATGCCACTTTTTGACAAAAAATGGCTGAATTATACTTTATGTGAAAATTTTGAGTTACGCGCCGTGGTAAAGGGGTACATAATGTGTAAAAGTGCTGTAATAAAACTTGAAAAGTGCATGCGAAAAAATGAAAATACCTATTGGAAATCGCATTTCAGAAATTCGACATAGGTCAAGCTTTGAATTGGCCATATCCCTGAGGTCCAACCAGGCCTGCGCACGGGCCCACTTTTTCGTGTCTCGGCCCGGACATTTTTTTTCTTGGCCTGGCCCGTGGCTTAAATTTTTATTTGGGCCCGGCCCGGGCCGGCACGTCAGTATAGTCAACTTTAAGTGCATTGCCAAACATATCTAGAAAATCAACAAGGAACTTTATTATTTAACATCACTCAAACGTAATATCACTCTTGATTGTTGCTCATTCTTGATTAATCGCCTTCTTCCTGGAAATTGTGGTCCTATTAACAAAAAAAATTTTTCCAACGATAAACAGCGAGAAATTATTGGTAAAAACAGTTTGAAGGATATGTTGCTAGAATGGAGATGAGTGAAAGTATTAAAGGCAAAAAGTTCAAAATGGCGGGATTATGAGGTGTATTTTAGACCCAGAATTTCCGGGCGGGCCCGGCCCGGAGACTTTTGAGCCCGGCCCGGCCCGGGCTTTAAAAATCGCGGCCCGGGCCGAGCCGGCCCGTGCACAGGCCTGGGTCCAACTCAAAAGTTTCAAATTTGTAAAAAGGAAACTTTCTAAGAACTGTCTCCTCTTTCGAATGAGCCCAGAACTTGAAATTAAAAAAAATGTAGGAACAAAACTGGTTCACTTTTAAAAAAAAATACTTTTAAAATATTTTCGATTTGGAAGTTTTTTTTAATAGGGAGGAGAAGAGCGGGGAAATTCAAGTTGGGGAAAGATTCTTGGCGTTATTCGGCAAATACTTCCCCAATTTATTTTTCCAAAATTTGAATTTCCCCACTCTTCTCCTGCCCTTTTTAAATGTTTGTTTCCAGAAATTTTTGTCTTCTTTTGCAAAAACTGAGAACTACCATGAGATTCAGCATGAAAAATGCTGCAATTTGGTACATCACGTTTAGCCATAAAAGCGTGACCCACTGTTGATGCTCCCTTGTGAGAAATATGTGTAAAAAACTTTGCCACTATATCAGAAGTTATAAATTTGAAAAAGAAATGTTTTTTTCTGTTCGCTAAAAATTTCTGCTGGCGATGTTGTTTGTAAATTCAACTCAATCATATTTTCATATATTTTCAGATATATTCGCACACTACAATATGAACTCAAGTGATCATTCGGCCAGCCAACCGTTTATGCAATTCGATAAATTTGTATTAAGATGTTACAGTCAGGCATGATACACATTTACGCAATTCATGTGATAGCAAACGTGTTAAATTTAGGATGAAATCAGGAAACTTAGTATTTTGGAAATAAATCAAACAAAAACTTTCGATGAGGTTAGTTTGTAAGCCGTTCTATGAAATAAATTTTTTTTTATTTCAGGCAGGCTTTCCTATCAAGAACGGGCTCTATGATCCAGCACTCGGCTGCGGCGAACAGAGAGGTACTGCTTTCTACGTATTGCAGCAATAATGCTTTAATTATAGGAAATTGCGAGACTTGTGGGTTGAAAGGACTGTATTGTCCTGGTCACTTTGGTATGTATTTTGACAATTTGTAATTTTCGCATCTTGTAATTTTTAAATCGAGATCCCGAAATGGTCCCCCTTTATTCTGGATAGCTTTTTGCTGGAATAAGTAAATGGCAAGTTTGACTGGATTCTTACCAAATACTTATAAAATTAGCTATGCAAGGGTTCTGTTGCAAGGGTTCTGTTGCAACTGTTCACTTCTTTATATTTTTAGGCCATATTCCTCTGACCGTTCCAGTATTCAATCCACTGCTATTCAACTTCACATTTAATGTAATTACCTTAAGAGACTTTTTATTTTTGCTCATGTCCGTATTCAGTTGATGAAAGGTTCTTGCATTCATTGTCATCGGTTCACTTGTGATACCAAGAGCAATTCTATCAATGATTTCGTCACTAAACTGAAGGAGTTGTCTCAACTGCATATCAAGAATGACGTTGCTTTCAAACATGTAATGCTCAAAGATTTTCTGAGAGATGTCTTGGTTTGTGGTTATTTTTACTTCATAGCCGTTAATCTCATAATATTTATAGTTTAAACGACGATTGAGGTGTCCTCACTGTAAAAGGGCCAATGGAAAGTTGCGCAATGACACAGGAAGGGCAGTGCTGCTTGATTTCGTAGAGAGCATAGCAGCGTCAAAAAAGCGCAGTCAAGAAATGAAGCTCGCCAAGAAGCAGGAATTAGAGCTGAAAGCAAGAGCACTGGCCGACCATGCCGATGAGCCGTTCATGGATGTTGATCAAGAAAACAAAGAACTCAAAGAGACATTCGATGTATCGGCAATGGCTCAGGGTTCACTAATTTTGGATCCGTTGCTTCTCTCCGAAAAGAATTTGTCCCAGCAGCTTTCGCATGTTCTTCAAAACAAGTGTGACAAGTTGGTTTGGCGAGCTGCTGAGGTACGTGAGCATCTGCGTCTTCTATGGAAAAAAGAGGGGCATATTCTCAAGTTTTTGTTTCCAATGTTCATTGAGGTTGGTTTTTTTGTAACAGCTGTCAACCAATTTTTTTACTCTTTTTCTGATTCTAGGTCGAAGGAGGCTATCCAGTCGATCTACTATTCTGTGAAGCCATTCTTGTGCAGCCATCCAAGTACCGTCCTATCCGCTTTTTACATGGGGATAAAATGGAGCATCCTATCACAGCAAATTTGCGGAAGCTTCTTGAAGCTGACCAGCTGCTAACAATAATTAGAATAGCACTGAATTCTAGTAGTGCTGGAAATTTGGCAGCAAAGGTTTTGTTGGTTCCGTAATTCACTTTTACAAAACCTTGTTTTCAGGAGCTGATAGAGCAGAAAGTTTATGGCAAAACGATGAATGAGAAGCTTCATAATGCCTATCTCGCCTTACAAATGCGTGCCAATTGTCTCTTTGACCAGGAAGCTGATAAATTGTCTGACACGAAGCTGCCTGCACTAAAACAAATCCTGGAAAAGAAAGAGGTAATTGGGGATAAGGACATTTACTCAATTTTGCCTTATTTTTTCTGTATGCTTTGTTAGCTTTTACTTTCTGCTGTGTTTTCAAGTTATTCAAGCTCATTTTTAGATCAAATATCGCTGCAACCCCGAGATGGGCTGTTAAAATTTATCGCTCCTAATTATCTAAAAGTTTCTATTAAAAAATTTTTGTGTCTTTTGTCTTCCTGATACGGATTTTACTTTGTAATGTTTTGAATCGAAAATTGTGTTAGCTTGGGTTGTTTAAATACCTCGGGTGATTCTCTAATGAGAATCCAAAAAAGTAACAGCGGATAAATCAATATAGGAAGTGGTGTTTCTATGGTTCATTTCATAATTTATGATCTACATGCAGTTTTGCCTTCACTTGGATACATGATTTTTTAGGGGCTTTTCCGTATGAATATGATGGGCAAACGTGTGAACTACGCTTGTCGTTCTGTTATAACACCTGATCCCTACCTCAACGTATGTTTTACACTTAAAAATATTATCGCCTAAGCTAGTGGCACAAAATCGTCCCAGGCTTAATTTTATTATTTTTTGTCTTTCTACTACGGTTAATGATTAATCATTTGTCTCTGGCTGCTAAGCAACCGAATGGTGTCGGGTTAACTTGAAAAATCGCGATTTCTTAATTTGAGCTGGTTCAATTTTGTGTGCCTAGATTACCACCTATACCACTTATATCCAAACAATTCGAATTTAGGTGGATGAAATTGGAATTCCAGAGCTGTTTGCTCGTCGTTTGACGTTTGCTGAACCCACAAATTACTTGAATACCTCCAAGATGCGTGAAATCATTCGCCGAGGTCCTCTTAAACATCCGGGTGCTAATTTTATACAGTCAAATGGAGGAGCTAAACAACTTCTAACCGCGACAAAGAAAGAAAGTGATCGGTCTGCTTTTGCGTTGAGAATAGAGCCTGGTAAAATCAACAACTCAAATTCAATGCCGACAATTGTGAGCGAGTTGTGTGAGTGCTATTAATCTAATGATGAAATAATTTATTAGGTTTACCGCCATCTAACCAAAGGAGATGGACTTCTGATGAATCGACAGCCTTCTCTTCACAAACCGTCAATTATGGTAAATTCGATGTCATTAATTTCATCTTAAGCACCTCATTTATTGCAGGGCCATAAAGCGAGGATATTGAAAGGCCAAAATGCGCTTAGAATGGTCAGTAACAGACACTTTTTCTACTGTTTATGCTCTAACTATCAGCCATTCCGATAAATGTTGAACCTTCTAAAAATTATGGCAAATTATAGACAAATTGTAAATCATGTTATAAATTACTGGGGTTAATAGATTTTGTTGACAAACATTACGCGGACATATCCCGCCGTCATCCAAACTAAGATATTTCGATCTTGATAGTTAAGGTATTGGAAAGGGTATCGAGTAATTGAAGAGTAGTTGATGGTAGTCGTTGACTTTTTTTGGTTACAGAACTATGCTCCTTGCAAAGCTTATAACGCTGATTTTGACGGAGACGAAATGAATGGACACTTTGTCCAGAACCGTGTGGCTCAGGCAGAAATCGGAGAATTGGGTAGGTTAACGTGACTTTGGCGGCTGTCTTAGTTTATTTATGCTTGTTTCAGCCAGCGTTGGGAATAATTATCTTGTGCCGAAGGATGGGACACCTATACTCGGCTTAATTCAAGATCATGTGATATCTGGTATTTGCAACTGGCAGTTACCCCAGTTTCTAAATTTCAACTTTTTATCCTAGGTGTGCTGATGACTTTGCGTGGTAGTTTCTTTAATAAATCTGATTTCATGCACCTGGTCTTCTCTGCGTTTGGTACGTGTGCAGCTAATTTTTGTCTAATAATTCCATCCAATTTTCAGCCGAAACAACTAAGCGCATCGAAATACCTTGTCCTGCACTTATCAGACCAGAATTGAGATGGAGCGGAAAACAAGTAAATTATATTTAACTTTTTCACTACCACATGCATGTCTAATTTAAGGTGATCTCTGCCATTATGAAACATAATATTCCTGCTGACCGGCCAAGGATTAATCTTGTAGCTAAGGCAAAAACTTCCTTAGCTTGTTGGAAAATCCCATATCATGAAGGTGAACTAGATTTCAAGATGAGCGAGTCTCAAGTTATATTTCGGTGAGTCATGTTTAAACTCTTTTTGGTAAAATATCAGCTCACGACAATATTGACTCGCGACTATCAACTAGCGAAACTTTGTCGTTAAAGGGACATGTTCACGCTATTACAACTCATTTTTTTTCTAACCGTTAAACTTCTACGCGGTTTTTTCAACTTGGTTTCTAATAAAACAAGGTCTAACATTTAATTTTAGGTGTGGTTTTGTTAGAAACCATGTTGAAAAATCCGTCTAAAAGTCCAATGAAAAAAAATTAAATTGGCGGGCACCACCTGTAATAGCGTAGGCGGTGTACGGTCAGTTAGCTACGCTTATTTTAACGATCAGTTAGCGACAACCAACCAAACCCTTCACAACCTTCACCACAACTTTTATTTAACCAAATGAACATAACAACCGACACAACAATGGTTAGATTTCTTTCAAGTTCTTACTTCATTTCAAACATTTTCTTTCATCTTGAACTTCGCCACATCAAAGTGGTCGGCTTGGTATCGAGTCCATCCCACCGGAGATTCCATGGCGCCGGTTTCAAAAATGTCTTAATCTAAGCCATCATCAGCAGAACAATATCATCCAGTCAACCTTGTCGATGAGGAAGGGAACAAAATTAGGTATCATTTGGCTGAAAGAGGAGGAAGTTCTTGCTTCAGAGTTTGGCGGCCAGGACGAGCTGCATGCTACTACCCCATTTCCCGAGTTGCGAAGGTCCTTCACTCTGTCTGCGCCTCCGAAAAACTGGATTCACTTTCATTGCTTGCCGGCCTTGTTAGCTTGAGGAACTGCATCAATTCTCTGCGCACTCGCTCGTGTTCACCCTCATTCTTGTACACCAGGAATGCGATCGATTTAAATCAAAAACTCAATGAATATTGTAACCCAATCGATTTTTAAATTATACCTGCAGAAACAGTTGTTATCCCCCTGAATCCCTCTTATCTCAGTCGGCTCATCATTCCATGAATAGTGGGCGACAATTCTCCTTGGGCACTTCTGGGGAGTCTAGTCGAGGCTTCTTCAATGGCAGTGAGAAAGCTAAAACAATGAACTACTGAAAATTATTGGGTTCTTATACTTTTTTACCTGACATATGTTTTTGCAATCATATGTTTATATGTTTATAACATATGTTTTTGCAATTTAGTTAGGTTGGGCTCATGGTAGTCAAATTTATGTCAGGACGGACTCAAACATGTTTGTGGTCAGGCTTAGGGTAGACCAGCATACGTTAGGACGTACTCAGATGTGGCCTTAGCAAGTGTCTTCTAGGTCTGGTTCGCAAACTGAAATTTTTCAGTTATCAAAACCACCTAAATTTTAGATATATCATTTAACTCACGGAGTTATTTGACAAATCGGAGTGTTGCGCCCTAGTGTATACATCCAGAACTATTGGGTATATCTGGAGTATTGAATATTAATCAAGACGGGGGTAGATTCAGACTATTGAAAGTTGATTTGGACCATTAAGGGTGGATCGACTGTTGTGAGTTGATAGTAGCGAGTCGATAGTGTCGCGAGTCAGAAGTTAATAGCCGTTCTTCTTTTTTGATTATATCGCGTTTAATATCAGGGATGGAGAACTTCTATGTGGCGTCCTAGGTTCATTTTTTATGACTTGACTGTGATGTTTCGATTCTCATTTCTGGTTTAGATAAGCAACATTATGGCACTACTCAGTTCGGCCTCATTCATTGCTGCTATGAGCTATACGGACCTAAAGTTGCAGTAGGCATTCTTAGTTGTTTTTCAAGAGTCTTTACCACTTTCCTGCAGGTAATGTCTCTTTTTTAACACTGTGCAATGAAATTCTTGGTTTCAAATTTTCAGTTCCACGGGTTCACTTTGGGCGTGGCAGATATTTTGGCATGATTTTCTTTTTAAATCAAATAAAATCTGTGTCATTATCTTTCAATATTTAGGTGACTGCGGAGGCGAATAAGACTCGTCGAAATGCTATCGATAAAATACGTAAAAGTGGGCCAGATGTTGTTAAAAAAACATTCAATTTGCCGGAAGATGCTTCGGCTTTGAAGATGAAGCATGTCATGGTTGTTTTTTGTTTAGCCGCAAATAAATTATACACTTTTTTGAATATTTTCTTAGGCTACTGCTTACAACAATCCTAGAAAAGATAGGTCTGATGTCAAGCAACTCGATTACACAATGAAGCAAACTATGGCAAAACTGAGCGAGCAAATTAACAAGTATATTTCACCACTGTTGCGGCCATATTGGATTTAGGACATTAAAGCACGAACTTATAAATTTTAAGTCCTATTTTAACTTCTGGTTTTGCTTTTGTAGCTACAAGGAGATTGTTTTGTGTCAGGGATTTTGAGAGTAGGAACTATAAATGATAAAAACGCTCGAATTTCGAGACCTCAAGGGTGCTGACATCTAAATTCCAACATCCATTATGGCCACCTTACTATTTTTCTTCAACCCAATGACGGTTATTTTTAGTGCATGTGTGCCCAAGGGTTTAGTTCGATGCTTTCCACAGAATGCGCTTCAACTAATGATTCAGTCTGGTGCCAAAGGGACTTTAGTCAATTCAATTCAGGTATCTCATTTTTAAAATTTATGTCAAATATAAAACTACCGTATTTTCTCTAATTAACGCACCCCGTTGACTTTGAGGGTTTGTATCTCGGAGAAAATTTTTTTTTTCGATCTCTTTTTTTCTGTATTTTCTGAACACCCGCGAGTTTTACTGATTCTGCTTTTTAAATTTTTGCCCAAAAATATCGAGATCGACCTCCAATTTTTTCCGATTTTTGGGGATCCAAAAATGAACGCGCCGGCGCGTTAATTAGAGGAAACACGGTACTCATGAAGTTTCGACCCCCAGTCTTCTCTGCTTTGTTTGAGAAAGAATTTAATTTTTTGAGGAAAATGCATAAAAGTAAAAACGTTTCGTTTTATGTTGGCATTTTTTCTCTTGTTTCTTCTTATACTTAAAGTTTTACTAATTATCGTAATTATCTGTAAATTCAAAAATTTCGATTTTGCAATTTTTCGGCAATGAACTATGAAGATGGTGAATCTCAACTGTCCTAAAATGTTGTTAAATAAACAATTTTAGATCAGTTGCGCCCTTGGTCAGATCGAATTAGAAGGGCAAAGGCCTCCTCTTTCTGCAGGTTTACTTTTTTAAAATAATTTTTTTTGTGAGTTTTTATTTTAGTTGGACGCACCCTTCCATCATTCCGATGTTTTGATCCGTCTCCAAGAGCTGGTGGCTTCATTGATCAGCGTTTTTTAACGGGACTGAATCCTCAAGAGTTATTTTTCCACACTATGGCTGGAAGAGAGGTAATCTAAGTGTATTATAGTACGCAGTTAATTGTCTGCTGCACAGGGTCTTGTTGACACAGCTGTTAAAACTTCAAGATCTGGATACCTGCAGCGTTGTATCATCAAGCACTTAGAAGGTCTTGCAGTTCGCTATGGTAAGTTATTTATACTGAATACACTTGTACATATTAAGATTCCAGATAACACAGTTAGAGATCATGACAACAGTGTTGGTTTTTTTGTAATTTTAACTGTGTTATATTTTATGCATACTGCAGGTTGTTCAATTTCGTTACGGAGAGGATGGGCTTGATGTTGGTCGCGCTACATTCCTTAATCCTAACCAGTATTCCTTCCTATGTCAAAACGTCAAGGTGTCTTAATTTATGTGTAAATGCCTTCATAAAAAATTTTAGGCAGTTAGAAGCAGTGCTGTTCCAAGTGATGTGTGCGACTCCGACTGGAATGTAAGTAAGACAGAGAAGCAATTCCGGAAGTAAAGTTTTTTGTGCTTTGGCGAAATATTCAAACTTATGAAATTAATTAGGTGCTTGAGATGGAAGAAGTTTAGAGAATTTGAGGCCAAGGCTGCAAATCAGCAGCATCACAAGCTATGTACGTCCCTTATTTTAACTGCGTTTAGTTTTACACTTGTCTACTTCTTTAGACAATTCTGCCTTCGTTAATTTCTGCAATGGTCAGTCGGGTCAAAATTCTCCAAAAAGTTTGATCAAGACTTGGTGTGAGATGAGCAAAAATGACCGTGACCGATATGAATTAGATATCGCTCAAAGCCCTGAGAGCGTTGATGTGGTATGTAAAATTTGTTTTCCTTATAAGGTGAGTAACCAAAATGTAATTCTTGCAGAGGTATAATCCGGCAACAAATTTGGGAGCAATGTCAGAAAAAATTTTGCTAGAGCTTACTGCCTTTTCAGAAACTGTGGAAACAACACCTGAATTCAAGCGCGCCATATACTGGAAAGGTTACTATCAAATTGTTTGCAAATCGATTAATATAGCTTTATCATTTGAGGTCTTAAAGCATTGGCGGATCCGGGTGAGAACGTTGGTTTGCTAGCAGCACAGTCTATTGGTTGGTTTATCTAATTTAATATACATCAGAATATTGATTATTGAACACAGGTGAGCCTTCAACACAAATGACGCTGAATACCTTTCACTTTGCGGGTCGTGGTGAAATGTAAAATTATATTTTAGTAGTTTTATATTACTAAGTACTTAACTATTCTTCAGGAACGTAACTCTTGGGATTCCGCGTCTGCGAGAGATTTTAATGACGACAAGCAAAAATATCTCTACGCCAATGGCTGAGGCACGTAGCTTATTAATTCTTTCATAATCCCTTATTTACCTCTTTTTTAGATTAGGGTGTTGGATGGTGTTTCAGAGGAAAAAATTGAACAACTTAAATGCGATATGAATCCTGTCTACCTGAAGCATCTCATAAAGCGGTTTGTTTCATCTTAGCGCCGAAGAAATTTATTGTCCTATAACTGTGATCCTTTAGCTTTGTATTAGACGAGCGCATAGTTACTATAAAAAAGTAAGAAGTTGTTGTTGATATACTTTACCTTTTTTTAATCATTTCTCAGCGATGCTAACCGTTTTTACGAGTTGACCATTGAACTACTGCGTAACAAGGATAGAGAAAAACACTCTCGACACCTTAGCCGAAGATCGGTCATAGCTGCACTAGGTAACAAGAATTCGTATAATATAAACATGCTCATCCTAAAAAACTTAGAAAGTCGTTTTGCAAGGGAAGTGGGTGCCAACATTGCTAAGAGGCTTAAAGATATTCAGACTTATCAGCAAATCCAACACTTGTAAACATGTTTTCACTTTTGCATGTCTAAATTTTTTATTTTTCAGACGTTTAAGAGCAGGGAATGTCATAGCTGGTGGTGATGACGACTTTCAAGAGAAAAATATCAGGGTTAGCATTTGTTGTTTTTCTTTTGGCTAAATTGGCTAATTCTTTAAAGGAGGATGGAGTAAGCAGCGACGAAGAAGCCGGAGGTGGCCAGGAAGCAGATGCATCCGAAGCCAGACTTAATCAAAGACATTTGGATGATGCAGCTGAATATGAGGGTGAAGATGATGAGCAAGGCATGTGATTAT
Source organism: Ditylenchus weischeri (assembly GCA_029231635.1). Classification (NCBI taxonomy): domain Eukaryota; kingdom Metazoa; phylum Nematoda; class Chromadorea; order Rhabditida; family Anguinidae; genus Ditylenchus; species Ditylenchus weischeri. The sequence goes on from JAMRYI010000150.1 coordinate 131,781, forward strand.
TTGCCCCTTTTTATTGTTTGATTAATCTGTGCATATCGGTTTCAGATGAAGTTCTGCAGAAAGAGCCAAACGCTGTGGTAGATGAAATGGATGAAATTATGGAAAACAGCGAAGATGAACAAGAAGAGTCTAAAGAGAATGATGAATCGATGACAGAAAGCCAGCAAACATCTATTCCGAAAGAGCAAATTAACCAGACGAGGCAAAAGGTCATTGATCCCAATCGCATAGCGGTAAGTCTTTCGTAGCTTAAATATTAAAAAACTATCGTCGAACTGTTTTTACATTTCTTATTTGCCAGAAGGTTCTGGGTAGCAACCAACAAATTGTCGATTACAAATACGATTGCCGAGGTGAAAGATGGTGTGTTATCACTTTCAAGGTAATTCCTGTTGCCAGTGTAGAAATTTCTAAAAAAAAGTTTGGTTTAGGTTCCTTTAAAAAACAAGTCTAAACTCGATGTCATGGCCATAATAGAAGGTATTATTACTAAACAGAGTGGATAGTGATCACTGATAAAATATCTTATCTCTAGGCGTCGTCGGCCGTTTTGTAGTAAGTCAAGTTCCTGGTATTGAAAAGTGCATTGTGCGAGATGAAAACAAGAATGGCCGCAAAGTAAAGGTTGTACAAACGCAAGGAATAAATGTTGAGGTAAATTTAGAGATACTGTCGATAATACAGCAACCTTACATGACTTTGTTGGGGTACCGGCTTATCGAAAGTCTTGGTTTTACAGAGTCGATCTTTTCTAAAGACCGTGTGCTTTGTAGGCACTTTACAAGAGGGCTGACATTTTGGACGTAAATTCATTATATTCAAATGACATCGACATGATGCTTAACACGTACGGAATAGAAGCTTGCGGCCGTACAATCTCAACTGTAGGTTGAATTCAATCATTTTACGAGGATATTTTAAAATTCTTTACTTTCAGGAGATGAATAATGGTAAGTATTTTTTGTTGAGTTAGTATGTAGTCCTCTGAGAGATCCGGTATTTTTCATCAAAATGGATGTGTCTAGGGTGTGAAATTTGTGCTATTTTTATGTTTTAATGCGCAAACTCTGGATAGATCTATTCGATGAAGTGGCCACTTGTAAATAATGCTCACTATTGTTTTTAGTTTTCGGAGTATACGGGATCGAAGGTTTGTTTTATTCCTAACTTTAAGTCTTAAAAAATTTAAGAATTTTTTTAAGTTAATCCGCGGCATCTGTCGCTCACCGCAGACTACATGACATTCACTGGGCAAGTTCAGCCCTTCAGTCGTGGTGCAATGGTATGAAAATTTATTCAGCACAAAAAAACAGTCACATTTTTGAAAAATTTGTCAAGTGGTTCCTTGTCTCATCGATTTCCCCAGAAAAAACGATGACAGTAATTAAGCTACTTGGGAGCTCTCTGGTTCATGATTTCTATGAAAAAATTAGAGATCACTTAGAGGAAGCAGCGATTTTCCAGATAAACACAATAACTTATGAATTAGAACCCAATAAATTTAATTCTAAAAATTTCCCGAAAATGTGACAGTTTTTTCGTGTCACCCTGCAGACAATTTAATAAAAAAAAATTACGATCTGGTTTTATAGGCTCACAGCGCATCAACTCTGCAAAGAATGACTTTTGAAACGACCGTGGCTTTCATGCGCGATTCAATTATTAATGGCTAGTTATATTTTCCAGATTTCAATTTCTTGACAATGTAATTTTTTCATTGTAGGGGAAGATGATGACCTCTTTTCTCCCTCGGCTCGTTTGGTCACTGGTCAGCTTCAACGAACGGGTACTGGTGCTTTCGATTTGTTGGCGGATCCGCGCTACATAGCTGGAATAGACAAGCACTTAGGCGAAGATGTCGATGGACTATGCAGCAAAAAGAAAAAGAGATATTACTAGAGGAATGTATATCACTCTGTTACACTATTGTTGATTTTTTGTTATAGGAATAAATAGTTTTTTTGTAAGCTAGCCGAACGCTTCGTTAGTGCGAACAGTTTGAAATTTTTATACTACCCGGAAGTTTAATGTCGGAACACTTATTTAGTCGGGAGGGAGGAGGGGGGTAGAGGTGAGGTGAAGGAGGCGGTTGCGCATTTTTTAATTTTTCGTAAGTGATGTTTAAGCGTCTCCTAACTGATTTTTATACGCTAAAAACGACAAAAACGGTGTTTTGGGCGTCTCGGGTGATTGGGCCCCCGCATTTGGGCCCGAATTACAAAATTCGTATTCGAATATGCGGTTTCTAAAGTTTTCACTCTTCTGCGTGCTTTTCCTTAATTGAAATTTATATACTACCCGGAAGTTTCATGTCGGAACACTTATTTAGTCGGGACCCCCTCTGGGGGTAGAGGTGAGGTGGAGGAGGCGGTTGCGCATTTTTTAATTTTTCGTAAGTCATGTTTAAGCGTCTCCTAAGTGATACGATAAAAACGGTGTTTTGGGCGTCTCGTGTGATCGTATGCCCAGTTAAGGTAAAATAGATAAAATAAAAAAGTTAACTGTTTTGCTCCATTCAATCCATATACGGATACAAGGGTATCCACGCATTTGGGCACCCGCATTTTGGCTCCCGCATTTGGCCACCGCATTTGGGCCCCCGCATTTGGGCACCGCATTTGGGCCCGAATTACAAAATTCGTATTCGAATATGCGGTTTCTAAAGTTCTCTACGTGCTTTTCCTTAATTGTGCGTGCTGTTTTTGCTTCCATTTCGCCATTATGTTGTTATTTGCATTCTTTTTTTTCCGCATGGTATTTCTATGTTTAGATAAGTGAAATGGCTAGCAATGTAGACTGCAGATGGCTTGCTAACGTTTTGGCTCAAGTGGAAAACCAACCTAGCAATCAACCTGTTCTTCAAGTTAGAATATTTTTGCGTTAACTGTTACTTTTACCTCATTACATAGGGAAGGCTAACTCAAACTAATCGAGGTGAAGAGTGCTTGGTTGTTAATGGATTCCAGTACAAGAAGGGAAGAGTCATCAATGGTGGAGCAACTCAGAATTGGCGGTGTGTAAAGTTCACATGCAATGGGTCAACGAAGACGAGCTTTGGCTCCGTTGAAGGTCTCAACGTCTTCAATCAACATATTTGTAGGCAGAGTCCTAATGCGTTTTCTGTATGTTGTCTTTTCATATAATGTTTGCTTGACAGTACCATGCTGAATTTACAGCGTCGAGAAGTTATTTCTGCAGTCAAAAGCGCCGCTAACTCAAATTTTGGATCGTCTTCTACAGATATCGTTGAAAGAAAGAAATTCAACTGATTATGAGCTCCTTGCACTTCCTACAGACAGAGGTCTCCAAGATAGGAATACTTCAGCCTAACAGAAAGGGGCGATGTCTTCCTTCATCGCGACTCAAGGTCTCATTTTTCTGTTTGTTTCTGCTTTAAATAAGCCTATTTTTATTTAGATTGCTTGAACCAGACTTGCTGGTTATGTTCCTTTTTCTTTCAGCATCAGGGCTCCAGCTTCTACAAGAAAATTCTCGTTGGTCAATTGACGGAACGTTTTACTCAGCTCCTCCTCAATTTTCTCAGCTCCGCACTGTAAACGTATTTAAGTGCGAGTCAACTCTACCGTGTGCTTATGCTTTGCTACCAGACAAAACAGCCAGCACATACTCTAGGCTTTTCGATGTTCTGAAGAATTTCCGCCTTCAGCCTCAAAGTGTGATGACCGGTATGTGTTATTAGGTAGATATCTGTTTTAAAATTCACGTTTAAGACTTTGAGATTTCTGCGATAAATGTTTTGGAGGATGTGTATGGAAGCATTGCTGTTGACTTTTGCTTGTTTCATCTATCAAAGAATGCCTTTGCCAACATTCAGGTAACTCACTTCGTTGTTGGCAATATGGACTTCCTGAATGATGAGCCAAGAACCGTCGGATCAAGCCCAGTCGCCAATTTTTTCCGAGAAGCAGCTGAGTATAGCAATCTCTAGGTCGACGTAATTACTGGGTGGAATGTGGGCCAACAGCTTCGCTATAAGTCTGAGATGAAGTTGGGTACCCGGCGTTCGTTGTTTGTGTGTGGAAGCTGCAGTTCCACAACCCAAAATTTTCTTACTTTACAAGATTACACTCAAGCTGCTCAAGACATGTTATATCTCCGTTCAACTCCATGACGCTTGGTCAATACTTGTGGAGAAATTCCAGAGCTACTAGATAAGGCAAAAAACAATACAAAAATTAAGCAAAATTCACTCCGAAATTACAGGAGAAGAGGATGAACCATCTGTTTTACTGGCATTAAAAATTGAAGCACCCTCAGTTTGGCTTATTCCTGTTGACTTTTCAATGAAAATTTTTGCTGACAATATACCAAAATGCTCAGCGTGAAAAATGCAACAGAAGTAGCGCAGAGACTAACGAGATAACAAGCAAATATCACAATATTTTGAATTGCCCTTGTTGATATATTTTTTAAGTATCCAACTTGTTTGCATGGATGCCAAAAACGGCAAAATTTCACTGCAAATAGCTTTCAGCTGCGAGTGAACAAAAGGATCCAAAAAAGCGGCACACACGATCAATCTCTTGTTGATTGTCCCGCTTAACGACGAAAGCCGACTGGTTGAGTCAAAATCCCCCACCTTCTTCGTGAAACATTCCATGGCAGCTGAAGCGAGAGAGACACCGTAGCGGGAATTACCATCTGATATCTGTATTTTTTGCTTAAGATGAATCCATATACGTGCAAGATGCTCAAGAATTCGGTTAGTAGTTGGTTGCGATTCCCGCTGCAATAAATTATGTAATAACAACTAGTGAAGAGTCTCGTTAGAAATCTTACTTGCAGCTCCATGACCATATTTGCTATTGGCTCTAAGACGCACACGTATTCTTTGAAAAAGCTATATTCGGCAAATTCCAAGAGAGTAGTAGCAGAAGCAATTTCTTGACCAAACTTGTTTTTTAGCAGTGACTGGATCATCCCGCAATAGGACAACCATCTTGTTTCCACAGGAGGACGTAGCGCTGTCCCAGCATCGTTTTTTATCTGGTCTACCAGACTGAATTCATGAAAAATAAGTTGACCACCACATACTGATAGACTGAAAACCTCAATTTCCCGATCAGCTTCTCTACACATTTCAACCCTGTTTCAACTTCTTGGCATGCCTTCTTGATATCCACTGGCAGAACAGTATTTTTGTAGAGACGTGTTGTTCGCTTAGCCATCGTTGATCCCACATGACACATGCATGGTTGGTGTTTGCTTCCCCCAAGCTGGCAGACGTTTGACCCTTCATCTGTTGTCACAAACATCTTGCTCATGTCATGCTCACTTATACCAAGCACATTCATTTACGATACAATCAACGCTTTCACATTTTCGGAAGTCTTTTTCAGTCCCGACGGTAGCGGCGCAAAAACAAGCACAAAGTCAACTTTTCGCCTGAAAGAGCAGCCATATGATTACAGTTGTGCAAACAATTTTTCGAAAATACCAAGATGAATTGATGTAATGCGCTGTTACCGCAATATAATCGACTTGATTTTTGGCGAAGTCCATAGTGATTCCACCTCCATTTGCTTTTAATTCGGCTACCTTTCTCGAAACTTTATCATTAACGCTTCTCATCGTGCCTTCCACCCAATTGCTGATTGTTGTTCGACATGGCAGTAAATCCTTCGCTTCCCTTTCAGGATCCTTGATGTTGTAAACAGTTTTCAGATGCAACAGTCAAATGCTAAAGTCAATCACTCACACAAATTTGCGGAAATTATTTAGAAAGGCAATGAAGCTCTTGTTTTCAACTACACTAAATGACTGATTGGAGATGACAGCAAACTTTAGCAGAGAATCGTCCAAATCATCTTGCAGCACTGAATTACCATCATGGAGTTGTAGATGATACCTTAACATAGTAGAAAACTTACCAGTTGAAAAAAACAAGCACACATACTTGAGACCAGTCTTGGGGACAGCTCCGGCTCCGGCTCCAGCTCCGGCTCCAGCTCCGGCTCCGGCTCCGAGCCGGAGCTGGAGCTAATTTTTTGAAAGCTCAGAGCCGGAGCTGGAGCGAATTTTTCAAAAGCTCGGAGCCGGAGCTGGAGCTGAAAATTATAAATCTCGGAGCTGGAGCCGGAGCTGAAAACTTTTTCGGAGCCGAGGCCAGAAAGTAGAAAATTTAATTTTAAATAGTGTAAATCTGGCATTTTGTTTCGGCGCCAAGTAAATTGGTTCATTTTGCTGAACTAATGATTTGGCTTGTGGATTATTGAACAATGAAATTGATTTGTATTTTGGTTATTTTGATCTGCTCTCAAAGCAACGCTTCAACTCGTCCATTATTGCATCTAACTCCAATACTTCTTCTCCAGTCTGCATCATGATTTCTGATTGAGCTACTAGCAAAAATGATAGCTGGATTGGAATGAATCGTGATTGGAAATTATAGACAAAATGAAAATTTTGGACCAAATCATTTTAAATTTTTTTAACAAAAGCAATTATTTGGAAGAAAAAACAAATGCTGAGACTGAAAAAAAAGAACGCTCTTTATCCAGATAAAACGACGCTCTCCTTCTATTTGAATCATTGACTATTTTTATCGTAATATAATTTCGAACATTTTGGCGGCAATAATAACTTATAAAAAAGAGCCAGAGCAGCTCCAGCTCCGGCTCCGGCTCCGAGCCGGAGCCGAAGCTGGAGCGAATTTTTTGAAAGCTCAGAGCCGGAGCCGGAGCTGGGGCGAATTTTTTGAAAGCTCAGAGCCGGAGCCGGAGCTGGAGCGAATTTTTCAAAAGCTCGGAGCAGGAGCCGGAGCCGGAGCTGAAAATTAAAAATCTGGGAGCTGGAGCCGGAGCCAAAGCCGTAAATTAAGGATTTTCCAAGACTGCTTGAGACCAGTCGTTGCATTCTTTAGCAGCGTAGACCGACAATGTTCGTTATTTCATACGACCAATTCAGTTTCAACCCCATTGTCCAACAAGTTATCAAAACGATGCCCATATTTTTTGCTTGACCATCTGCTTGTTGTGTGCCTTTTCGAATCGTAGACCACCTTTGATAAATATCAGTGAAAAATTAGAAGTTTTAAACCACAAACTTTATCTCGCCTTGTTTTTGGACCGGAAGGAATATTGCCACAGCTGATTTCTTGAGCGTTCATGAAGTTTTCCGTACTGATAGATATACCTGAATACTAAATGAATACGTGCTACACCAAAGTATTAGAAAAAACCAGCAAACTTATCCAGTAGAACTGAGGTTGAATTATAGAAAAACATTTTAAATAATAAGAGTTCTCCACAAGACAAAGATTAGTGTTGTTTAAAAAATAAAAAGGCGCGAATTCAAAAATGTCACAAAAGGGGCCAAACGCCTAAGCACCGTTAAAACTAGTAATTACCTGATAAACACTGGAAATTTATTGTATAGTGTCATCTTTTTATAATAAATGGACTGAAACTAATGGCAAAAGTTCACTGCATTAATAATTTGTTATATTGTATTTCTGAAGCGGTTATTCCCAAAAAATTAGAAAATGGGTTTATTATACCGAGAGTTCGTTAAATCGGGTTATTTTTTACCAAAGGGGGTTGTGATGGGCTATACTTCAATAATTTAAAATCAAGGAAATATTTATTTCTTGCGTACAATGATACAAAACACTGGAGACTGCATCCGTGATTTCGGGATCTTACTATGAACGTGTTTTTGATCCACTTTTCAACGAACATTGATAGCTGAAAATTTTGCAACCTTCAGATACTTTTTATTTTTTCTATCTATTGAGTCTTTTTCTTTTTGTATTTTGTTTGAAAATTTTGGACCTGTGGCCGTGGGTGTAGCCAGGGGTTGGTCTGAGGAGGCTATAACCCACCTCCCCCCGGCAGATTTTTTGGAAAAATTGTCAATTAAAAAAAATATAAAACTCGAAAACGGGGTGGTAAAATGACCTCTGGGGAGGGGGGGGAAGCGACTTTAGCCCGCGTCTTGACCAGAGGCGTAGCCAAAAAAATCTGACAATTAGGGGAGCTAAAGCCCGCCTAGATGTCATTTTACCTACACCGTTTTCGAGTTTTATAGTATTTTTAATTTACAATGTTTTTTGAAAAATCTGACGGGGGGTTGGGGGCTATAGCTCCCTCAGCAAACCCACTTCATAGTGAAATTTCGAAATCCCGGAAGCAGTCTCTCCAAAACACAAATATTAATTAATATACTTCTGAAGATTTCGTTTGTCCATTGGAAAGAGTATGCGAGAGTATTTGTTCACGGCTTTGAGGCCTTAAATCATCTAACCATTAATGCACCTGTATTTTTAAGTTTACAAATTTCCTTACCACCCTCACTATGAAATTGTTAGATTTTTTTGAAAATTTGTCTAACTTTCCTTTTGATTAAAAACATTTTTCTAATTTTTTCTTAGTCAAATCCTTTTTTTTCTTTTACGAGGCATGCCTATGCGCGCCGATACAATTTTCGGCCTGAATTTAGCTAAAAGCACACTAGGACCGAGCACTTTTCAAAACATTTTTTCTACGGTGTTTCTACCATGTTTTGAGAATTTTCGCAAAAATTTGTCTTTGGTTTTTATTAACCGTATTTCCTCTAGCTAACGCAAATCCTGCCACCCCCCTCCCCTCATTCAAAATCGTGTGTTTGGCATTGCGTTTTTGACCCACTTTTTGAAAACTGCCCTTAGGCATGTTACCATTCATTTTGTAGCCAGAAAGATAGGCTATCAAATTGGTGGTAACTTGCCTGAGAGAAGTGATCAAAAAATGAATCAAAAACACAACGCCGAAAACACGATTTTAAATCAGGGGGCGTTAATTAGAGGAAATATCGTGGGTGATAATCCAATTTTTTTGAAAAGTGCATGATCCTCTTTCTGGTTTTGGCTATGTTTTGTGTAAACTTCGTCGGGTGGCAGTCAGACTTTGCGGATTGCTGGGGTTGCGATTTAGAGAATCGTTCTGCGGCAAAACAAAATTTTAAAAAATGTCTAGAAATTAATGCAAAAATGGATTAAAAATTGATCACCTTTTCTGTTTGTTCAATTCAACCCGATGCCTGGCTTGCCTTACTATGTCCCACTCCTTTATTCTCGCATCCCACAAATAAGTAAGTATGATGAATAAGAAGGGAAACAAACTAATTAAGATCAACAGGACAACAGTGTATATGGGAAGAAGATAATCCTTTATTTTTGGCACACATGGCTCCTTTCAAAAAATAAGTTATAATTTTGCGAAAAAACAAAATCAGCTGACCTGTATTTTGTATTGAACAAGGAGCTCATGGAAGGCAAACACACAGCCAAATGTTTGTTCCATCGGTTCTAATAGTAGGATCGGACGTGGAAAGCTTTCTACAAATAGTGTGTCCACGATGTGAGGGAATTGAATGGAGCAGCTGAGTAGGGGGTCAAATAGGTAAAAAATTTGCGCGAACATAAAAAGTAAGGCTAATACCAGAAATACCTAAAAAGTAAATAGTTGAGATTTCTAAAAAGTTACAAAAAGCTGACCCTGTATATAGCTTTAAAAGGAGTTTTTGCCTCGAAGTAGTGCAAGTGAAACAAGCAGACTAGTGGAAGTAGGAAAATAACGGCCATCAAGTTAAGTGCAGCGAGCACCCATACAGCTATATGTGCTGCAAATTATTAATTTATTTTAACCACATACTCCCTACACATTATTAACCTCAAAAACATACCGGAGTGCAAGCGGTCATCGTATTCTGACAGCTCATTCAATGATATTTCTTCGTCTTTATCTCGTTTAATAAGGGAAGGTAAGCTGTCAGCTGGAGAATCGGAGGGTAAGCTATCCGTCATGGCAACGGTGGTGGGCTTCAAAGTAGTAGTTGTTTCCTAAATTTAGCAGCCTCAACAACAAAAATATCAAAAAAATTGTGTTTTTAAAAACTCTAATTTTGGCACACTATTTTTTAAGGAATACGGTTTTTGAGCTAAGCGGGGAACTATTCTACCTCACAACACATCCCCCCACGAAAGTCAATTTTGTTTGTGAAGGTTTTTTGAATTTTTTGTCTTTTATTGGGTTGGTGCATAATTAACGTCGGTTTTTTTTATTTGCACACTATTCAACAACAACCCAAATACAAGTCTGCCTATAACATTTCTGAATATTATTCTGGAGATTATCTTTATCATCAATGATCAACTGAATTTTAGGCACTGTACTGAATTTTAGAGTTGCAAAAAGGTTGGCGCTGAAACAAGGGTGCAGATCGATCGATTGTCAAAGAAAGCGAGTGGAGAACCTCTGAAGAAAGTAGCCAAAGAGTCCGAGGAGCACAGCGCGCGTCCGAGCACACCAGCGATCAAGGGCTTTTTTCGATAACATCAGCAGGGAGGATCAAGATGAAACAGATATTCTTCTCACCAGGGTTGGTCTTTGAAATGTTCTTTGACCTTGATCACTATCTGATAGTTACTTTACAGGCATTCACCACCGGTAACATCGCTCCAAATTTTCTCGACAATCCTTTCTTCCAGCAATTTGTGGCTAAGCTCCGTCCGTCGTACAAACTTCCATCCAGAGAATACAAGTTTCCGAAAGTCCTCGTGCCTGCTGAGTACAATCGAGTCAAGATAAATCTGGAGGAGGCGACAAACAAGGTTTGCCTTTGTAGCAATTTGAGATTGGTTATTATTGCTATTTACCTTAAGGCTGATTTTCTTGCGATCTCATCAGATGGGTGGACGGATGTGCGCAAAAACTCTCTCATCAACGTTGTGGTGCATGCTCCGAGGCCCTTTCTGTTCGACACCATCGATGCAACCTCTTCTGAAGTAGATGGGGAGATCCAAAGAACTGAGCATAGTGGTAAATTTTCACTTAATTTGGATTCACATTTCATTGTTTGCTTCAGGAAACTACATCGCCAATCTCCTTGCCGAGCAAATCATCAAATTAGGGAAGCATAAGATCGTCGCTGTCGTAACCGATCACGCCGCAAACATGAGATGTGCCTGGAAGAAGCTGGCTGGGAACGATCCGGACGTGAATGATCCAATCAAGAGGTACAGACGTGAAGTCTTTCCGTGGATTCTGTTTGAGGGATGCAAAGCACATATGGTCAACTTGGGGGCAAAGGACATTTGTGAGAAGACATCCGTCGGCGATATTCTGAAACATTGCGCCGAAATTGCAAAGTTCTTTGGGTAATGTATATGCTCTATGAATAACACGTTTCTAATCCACCGTTTTAGGAAAAAAAACTCCAGAGCTTATCCTCTCGAAAATTCAACTTGAGCAACGCGGTTATTCTACTATTTTGCAAGCGCCAATCAAGACTCGTTGGGGAACATGGGCTAGGCTGGTTTCATCGATCTCCACCAACGAAGAAGCAATCAAATCGGCACTCTGGGCTCCTGGCATCCAGAAAGATACCACTCTGAAGAATGAAGCTGCTCAGCTGCGAAAGAAGCTATGTGACAGTGAGGAGTTTTGGATGGACGTGAAGGATGTGGAAAAAGTGCTTGCTCCTCTGGCCGATGTGATCACAGCAATCGAGGGCAATGAAGTCAATTCACGGAGGTAGCATTAATAATCTTTGGACGTCTTATTTGAACTGCTTATTCAGGTGTTACAAGAAGATTCGAAAGGCCTTTTCTTTGTCCATAGCTGCGATTGAGCAAAGTGGATTCATGGAATATGTGAAGGAGGAACTCACACAGGTATATCATTTTGCTCGAATCGCGTTGATAGTAGTAGCTATTCTGTTGTTTAGATACTTGAGGATCGGGATAAATTTGGGAAAAGCGACGTCGCTTTCTTACTGGACTTGCTTGAGCCGTCGGACAAGGGACAGTCGCTGTGCAGTGAAGAAAAGCAGAAGGGGATTGAGCTACTGGCCAACAAGTGCCTCAAAAATCTATTGTTTGCGGGCAGAGAAGCAGAGGTGGATTTTCAATAAATGAATAGTTGCATAAATAAATGTTTATTTTAGGTTATGACTGAATGGGCTCACTGGCTTGCTGGTACCGGCATCTTTGCCATCGACAAGAGGAACTACGCCTGGAACGCTGTGGAAACTATGGATGCGCACACCTGGTGGAAGGCTTGGTTTTCGGATACTTTGCTATGCAAAGTAGTTGAAATGCTCCACAACGTTCCGATCTCTGCGGCGCCGACAGAAAGAAATTGGTCTCTCCCGGGGCGGAATCCACACAAAGATTCGAAATCGGTATGGTCGTTATGGACGTCGAATTACAAGTTCACGACATTTATAATCTTTTAAACAAATTACCTAACCGAAATTCGACTTCTCCAGATAAAGTTCCGCTCATTGTTCTTAAAAAATGTGCCCTTATATTGGCAGAACCTGTCACTACTCTATTTCGAACAATACTAGATCATAAAAAGATTCCGAGTTTTTGGAAAACCTCAATTGTGGTGCCAATTTATAAAAAGGGGGACAAATCAAACCCTTCTAATTACAGGCCGATTTCTTTGACTTGCACATTATGCCGTTTTTTGGAACAAATTATTGCCAAAAAAATAACAAATTTTTTATTAGAGAAAAATTTTTTTTCCTCTGCTCAATTCGGGTTTCTAAAAAATCGATCTACAGATACGCAATTATTAGCTACACTCAATGACATCACTGAATCTCTTAAGCAAAACAATAATTCAGACATGATATACATTGATTTTTCGGAAAAACAAATCCTAAAACGATTTACGAACTCGATTTAGAACCAATTCCAGAATCAAATAGTGCAAAAGACCTTGGTGTTTTGATTGAAATACACTTAAATTTTAATGATCACCTTTCGAAAATAATTCAATCAGGAAATCGTGCTTCTTTTCTAATTTTACGTTCGCTTCAAACAAAATTAATTTTTCTAATTTTTGCCTATAAGACTTATATACGACCCAACCTTGAATACGCAACAACTGTTTGGAACCCTAAATTAAAACAAGACTCTAACAGAGTTGAAAAAGTTCAAAAATTATTTACTAAAATAGCTTTAAAAAAATGCGGTTATAAAAAAATATCATACGAACAGAGAGTGAGATCTCAAAACGCTTTTTGAAAGACGACTGATGTTTGATCTTATCATGCTTTATAAAATTTTATTTAAAAAATCGAACTTTCAACTGGACTCCTATTTTCAAATCACGACCTCCCAGCGTAGATATCCGCACATTGTATCTAATGGGTCTTTTGCTCACAACCCGTTTTTGTGTAGAACTATAAAGTTGTGGAATAAAATTAACCCAGAAATTTTAAATTTGAAAAGCACTATTCATTTTAAGCAGGCTCCGAAAAAAAATTAGACTTAACAAAAATAAGTGAAGCTTCTTAAAAGTTCTGTCCTCAGTTTCCTTCTCCCTTTCCCCTCTTGTTGTTTTATTTATGTTCTTTTTTGTTTATTGATGTGACTTTTTGTGCTAATCGATTATTTAGGGGATGTGAAAATTAAAAATTGTAATTTAGACTTATTTGTGATTCAAACTGTAAGTGCAATTGTATAATGCCTTGTTTGTCCAATAAATTTGATCATTTGTCTTATTTTATGTGGAGTCAACCTTTTCTAGTTCCAATGAAGTGTGTTTCAGACTCAAATGGAGCTCCTGCAAAGTGAGAGAAGTAAGCCGATGGGGAATTTCAACAACTTCCTATACTGGCGGATCCGCGGCGAATCTCGGGTATATTGGCGATGCATCTTTTATGAGGCAGGTCTTGACGGTGAAAAGAGTTCAAAGTGTCCAGGTAATTTTACAAATTAAAAGGCTTTCATTGTCCATTCGATTTTTAAAGGTCGGGCCGTGTCTTTTGACGAAAGTGTTAAAATAACGGCAGAACACAATCATCGGGGCGACAGGGCAAGTATAGATCTCAAGAGAATGCAAGCTAGTGTGCAAATAGAAGCGATGGAATCCAGACAAGCTCCTCGAGCAATTATCGTCCAGCCTATTCAAGATATGGACGAAGATTCGAGACCATTTATTCGTCGATCGCTTGTCGGGAGAAATATTCGCAACAGAAGGCATAAAAACAAGTTAGAGCCAGCTAATCCAAGAAATCTAAAGAAGCTTGCGGTAAGTATATTTCTATTGGTTAGCGATTTTTCAATGTTTTTTATAGATTCCAAACCAGTTTCAAATGCGCGGTCAAGAAATCTTTCTGAAGTACGATGGTTGGAATGGCGACGAAAGGACTCTTCTCTTCTCAACCGACAGATGCTTAGATCTTCTGCTATCAATTACAGACTGGGGTTGCGATGGGACTTTTGATGTAGTGCCTCTTTTTTTCGACCAGCTGTGGATTATCTACGTTCGACTCTTTCATACATTCGTTCCAGTAGTGTTTGTCCTAATGAATCGAATAAAAGCAAGCTCTTACGAATTTGTGCTCGTTTGAAGGATCTCCGCCCAAAAATCAGGCCGACCAGCATTGCTGTGGATTTTGAATTAACTGAATGGAACGCATTTGAGGTTGGGTTTTCACTTCTTGAATCAAATTTTTGATGTGATGTCTTTTTCCAAAATTGTTCGCTGGAATGTCCATGCTTCTTCCACCTACAGAAATCAATAGTGAGAAATGTTTGCGACCAAGGTGGAAAAGTTCTCTACGACAGTAATGATGAATTCCGACGGGAAGTCAATTGTCTAGCAGCAATAGCGTTTCTTTCTCCAGAAGATGTAAGTTCTGCTTTTGAGGATTTGAGGTAATGATTTATGATCAGAAACTTCAGCAAGATTTAAATTTTGCAGGGAACATTTCGGATTTTCAGAGAAAGCCGATCGGCTGCAGACTTTGATGGACTACTTTGAAGATACCTACATCGGACGTCCAACAACCGGAGCCAAAAGGAGAAAGCCAAGGTCTTTTCATTGAAGAGTTTATGCGAACAACACTATTACTTTCAGATATCCTTCGGAGAAATGGAACCTAAAGCAGCTTCTTCTCAGCAACCAACCAAGAACGAGCAATGGAATGGAGTCATTCAACGGTCAGATGGTCAGAACACTAGCGGCATCCCATCCAACAATTTGGAAGTTGATTGAAGGACTCAGGAACGAATTTGGGCTTTCGCAGCAAAGAGTGGCTGCTCGACGTGTCGGAGAAAATTCGCCCGCCGAGGGATTGCCTGTCGTCAGCTAGATGAGAGACTCAAAAACACCGTCAAACGCTATAATGAGATGTCAAAAGTGGAATTTCTTCATTTGGGTTAGATCCAAGTGTTCACCAAATCAAGTGGTATTTTTTTGCATAAGTTCAATATCATTTTTCGTTCATCAGGGA
The DNA here is from genome assembly GCA_029231635.1 of Ditylenchus weischeri. Classification (NCBI taxonomy): domain Eukaryota; kingdom Metazoa; phylum Nematoda; class Chromadorea; order Rhabditida; family Anguinidae; genus Ditylenchus; species Ditylenchus weischeri. The sequence continues at coordinate 147,033 of JAMRYI010000150.1, forward strand.
TGAAAGGGATCACACAGGAAGCCGATGTCGACATGAGCGTGACTTTGGGTAACTCACCAATCAGCAACAAAGAACCAGAAGACGTATACATCAATGATGCCGCTACTATAAACCAAGCTGATTTTTGCACGCTCGGACCAAGAGGGTGGCTCAACGATAAAGTGATTGATTTCTATATGGAGATGATTGTGCAGCGGTCATGCAACAATTCGAAGATTCCAAAGGTTGACATAGCTTCTTTTTTCCGAAAAAAATTCTATTTTTAAGGTTTACGCACTTTCCCGCCACTTCTACACATCTCTTATTGCACATGGTTATTCTGGGGTTTGGTCGTATATTCAAGTCGATATTTTCTCATACAATATCGTGCTCATTCCAATACATCTTCCTGGTCATTGGTCGCTGATTGCAATTCACATGGACAAGAAGGCAATCGTGTATTAGGATTCGCTCAAATCTGGCGGGATAGAAATACTGTACATAATTTGGTAATGATCTTATTCTTATGACATTAAAAATCGATTGATTTTTGTATTTAGGCAATTCTTAGTCGACGACACTGCCAACAAACAGAAACTTGAACTCGGAGACGACGCATGGACGTATCATAGTGAAAAGGTTTGATTTATGAGGATTTCATTTTCAATCTTAAATGTGACTACAGGAAATTCCATCGAAAACCAATGGGTTCGATTGTGGAGTGTTCACTTGTCAGTATGCGGAATATCTATCCAGAGAAGCGCCCTTCTCCTTCTATCAAGAGCAGATGAGTGGATTTAGAGAACAGATGATAGAAGAAATCACAAAAGGAGAACCGAGAAATTGTCGTTACTAACTTGTTTAAATTGTTGAATTGTTGTATAAACTTGGTTATATTTGATTTAATAGTTGCTTGTTCTTTTTGAAATTAATTTGTATCGATAAAACCCGTGAAGTGAAAATCCGTTGACGAATTTACCGGTTGACGAATTTACCAGTTGACGAATTTACCATTTGACGAATTCACCGTTGACGAATTTACCTAGAGCCCCGCTGAACATGTACGTGAATGGTACAGCAGTTGCTTTAAGAGACTAGTGTAATTAATATAGTTTGTTAGTATATTTTTACGTGACACACTTATTCTTTAATAAAATATCAATATCTTTACTCAAAATAAAAAAATTTAAAATTTGCTAAAATGTATATTGGCGAGTTTTACCGTTGGAAAGTTGGTTGCGTCCCGAAAAAATTAACTGTTGATTAATAGATTAAAAACACTTACTTCTCCTTCTTTATCATGCCTTTTCCTGCGCCTGTGAGACTGCGATTGTACATCTAACTGCATGTTTGCTCCATTTTGCAATTGCTTGTTAATCTTATCTCCTGCCTCATGTTGTTGATCCTCAGACTCTGAATTGGGTTGAGGCACACTTGTCTCCACAACCACATTGACTGTAGTCGTTAATAGTACTTCAGATAGTGGCACAATAGTAGTGGTGGTGGTCGTAGTAGTTGACTAAATACAAAACCTCGCTAAAATACTTTCGATGTGAAAGCCTAAGCCGATGGGTGGACGTTTGGTTCTTTTTGTGCCATTTTTGAATTGGCGCCTTTTTTGATTTTTGCAGTTCGTAAGACATTTTTTAGTTCCGGCTAAGATATGCTGGTGGTGCCACCTAAGTGGCCTATTGTGTGCCTAAAACTTAGCATAATTAAAAAAAAATCAAAAAATGTTAAACTAAATAAAACAGTAAAAAATAAATAAAATACAAAAGGCGTGAATTTCAACAAAATAGCACAAATAACCAAACGTCCCTATGCCCCCAAACCTTCTGAGCAATATGATCCTGTAAGGTATGAATATATTCAACCATGCTGCTTTGCACTTGCTCATAATACAACCCGTAGATAAACAAAATAGTAGCTATTGTAGCCAGGCAGGCTAGTAAAACAGGTCCTAATCTATGGTCCAACTTTTGTTTGTAGTCTTTCATAGTCTGAAATTGATGGGATTTTACTTTAATTGGGTGTTGTAAATATCACTGGACGATTGGTGTAGATCTTTGTAACACCACCTCCTGTTAAATTGCCCACTCCAGAATGTATGCTTGATTGTGATGTTGTTCTAGGTTCCCTTCCATGCATTGAATTTGACATTTGATTATTAGCTTGAGATTTAGTAGTGACGTCGGAAGGTAAAGGTGGGTGTTTGGAGTCTATGTCCACTTCTTCCATTCAAAACTATCTAAGCTTTTTTTAAGATTATTGTGATAGATGATTTATAAAACATGAAAACAGTGTACAGGGTGTCCCGAAAAAACCACTACACTTTGAGGGCACCGTAGGACTACTTTTAATTCTTAATTTTTTGTGTACGATATGTCTTTTTGTAGCCCTGGTAATTTTCTAGCAAAGGGTATATTAACATTTAACTAATGACAATGGCATAGTGGGTAAATAAACACAACAAATGAAAAAAAAACAGATTTTCAATCCCCGACTTTTTAGTTTTGTTAAATTGACTCGTGGTCAAAAAAACTGGTTTCTCGGACTATGTTGAAGCACAGATCAAGAGCTACAAAACCCATTTGCAGAACAATTTTCGACAATATAAATGTCTAGGTATGGCCCTTTGAAAAAAACCAAAAATGGCCAAAACCCAATTTTTCTTAATTTTTTCGAATTTCAGTCGTTTTTTAATGGAGTTGCTGTTTTCAAAAGGGCATATCTCAACATTTAAATTTTCAAAATTTATTTTTTAAAAAGGGTCTTGCAGATTTTGATCTACACTGCAACATTATGTGAAGAAATAATTACAGCGCGAAACACCCAAGCAAAATTTTGACCAGTTAAAGTGACAAAGTGCTTGTCAAATTTTTAAAAACGATCTTACTTGTGTTAAGAGCCAAATGCTGACTGTTTGAGAATAATCAGGAAAAATTTCACGAACCGATCGAAAGAGGAAAAAAAGGGCTACAAAATCATGTGTTTGGAATGTTTTTGCAATATAAATTTCGATATAATAATCAACCTAAAAATACGTCAAGAACTTTTTAAGTCAACAAAAACTGAGAATTCGGGGATTGAAGATCTGGTTTTTTTTTCATTTGTTGTGTTTATTTACCCACTATGCCATTGTCATTAATTAAATGCTAATATACCATTCGCTAGAGAATCACCAGGGCTACAAAATGATATATCGTCCACAAAAAATCAAGAATAAAAAGTGGTCCTACGATGCCCTGAAAGTGTAGTGGTTTTTTTGGGACACCATGTAGAAATTCAATAAGACTTGTATTTGTTTCGCATTTGTTGGGTATGTCTGGAGGTTTTATGCCACACTGATTACATCTGTTGTTAACATGTGTACTAAACTATGCATTTTGTGCAGAATTTCACGCTGAACACGATGGATGAAAATTTTTCTGGAAATAAAAGGAATGCGAACAAGTAAAACAACTTCTGAGGTTGTATTACGAACTTGTTCAAATCTCTTCACCTTGTAGCAAATACTCAATTCTGACACCGGATTTTTGCTCAACGTAGTCGATTTACTTATAAAACTGCTCCTAAATTTTGTTTCTAAATTTAAATTTCAAATTCCGTTCAAGGAAATAAACATTTGATTAAAAAAACCCGTAATTCATTACTTGAATGTTTATTGTCTTGAGCGGAATTTGAAATTTGACGGTAACTTGCAAATTTTAGCAGCAGTTTTAAAAGTAAATCGACCACGTTGTAGGGGTGATTGTATAAAAAGTATAAAAATTATGTCGTAAATCGACTATGCTCTGCAAGACAGTGTAGTCAGAAATTTTGAGTCGATTCGTACAGTTTAATCAGTTCTCTTGTTATTCTTCAAAGGAAAATGAAAAGTGTCGGTCTAAATTTAGATGGATGTGGTAGACAGGTGAAACGCGGATGACATCCAGAATAATTTAACTGTCAATCGACTCAAAAATACCCATTCAGAAAGATGAGCAGTGATAAAAATAAGTATAAGAACAGTGATCCACACACACACAATGCTATTCCCGAGCCTAACTTCCTGCTGCCTATCTGCTACTGAACACAACAGACAGAGGGATCTCATTTTTGTTAACGTTTTTGGAAAAGGAAAATATATTTTTAATTGAGCGCACTACTGGTTTCTTCCACTTGTTATTTTTGTTTGTTTGCTGACTCTTACTTTCTTTCTCTTCCTCCTACTACTAATTCTGCGCATTGATCCAAAGTTGGCCTGTGCAAGGATGTGATAAAAAACAAACGCAGAAGTAGTTTTTTTAAACGAATAAGTGGTTTAAAAATCATTATTTAAACTAATGATGGACTTATTTGTATGAAATATACTAAACAATAATTTGCCGGAAATGACGCACGTTTACGCTGTTGTCACAAACGCGCCTCATGGTGGCTGCGATACAATTGAAATCCAGGATTGCAGAAAATTTGTGCATTTGAAAATTTTATAAATTTTGAGTCGATTGATTGATTGCTGTAACCAGGGTTCACGGATGTCCTGATTTATCATGAATTTCCTGATTTTTAAATTTAGATCCTGATTTTTGATTACCAAAAATCAGAAATTTTTGGCAGATTTTGAGCTCGGGTATCTGACCTAAACATGTTTTGTGCAGGCTTTTTCAATTAATTTTAGTTTTTGCATGCTTAATTTCAATGACTTGATGATTTTCAGAATGTTCTCAATATTCAGCTCAGCTAAGCGAAGCAAGAAGGCTTGTGATAAAGTTACCCAAGATTCCCCGGCAAATGATATGATGGACGTTCAAGAAGTTCCAGTCTCTGATCTTGCAAACATCAATCCCGGTTTTCCAGAGGTCTACGATGAGGAAGAATTGGAGTCAGATCGAACCGATGAGGAGGTACCCAAAAGCTTGCAAAAGTTATCTCTATATAGTATTAGGCATGTCTCTGTGACGCTCCATTTTGTCACTTTTGTTCGTAACGCGATTTATCATACTTTTTGTGGACACAAGGTAGAGATCTTAGTGTCATTCGATAGCCCTTTAACTGGGGAAGATCAGATACGTGTTGATTTTTTCACATCACTTTATTGGACAAAAAATTTGGGCTTCAAAGTCGGATAAGTTTATTTTTAGGATTTACATTCAGTTTTTGTTCGGAACTTTTGTTCGTAACGTTTTTAAATTGGCGCCAATTTTTAAGTTGGCGCCAAATAACTGGGCGCCGATATTAAAAATGTATAGCTTAAAAACAAATGGCGCCTAAGGCGCCAGTCCAAACTAGTAATTAATATTGCGTGTTTAGGAATCTGTGCAAAAGAAGCGAAATCCAAAAAAGCCACAAGTCTTCAAGATGGAATGGAAGCGGTCATACATTTGGATCGAAAGCTCTAAGAAGGCGGCTTCTTTCGTTGCAACCAGTGCTGGGCAATTCTTCGCTGTTGGCTCCGCTCTTGGCTCCGAGATTCTCCGCTCCGAGCCAAGAGCAAAAGCAGGAGCGAAAATTGTTAAGCCAGGAGCCAAGAGCAGGAGCAAAAAGTTTTGATCTTAGAGCGCTTTGAATTTTGTCTCTAAGCACATAAAAAATTCTTTGACGTTATTTCAAACACACTTTAAATGGGTTTTATTTATTTTCGAAAATGATCAAATCAGTTATAATTGATGAGCAACAGTAAACCGCTCTTGGCTCCGAGATTCTCCGCTCCGAGCCAAGAGCAAGAGCACGAGCATAAATTTTAAGGCCAGGACCCAAGAGCAAGAGCAGGAGCATAAATTAAAATATATAATAATAAACAGGCTTCTCTTCCCCACGATGTATCCCTTTTTTGTTTGGCCTCCCATGAAGAGGCATACTCGCTCTCTTTTGTAATCCTTATCTATTTTGCTTGAGAGCTAGGCTATTCCACTTTCCAATATTGTAGGCAGTTGTTGTTTCAAATAAAACAGAGCATATTTGCTCTCTAGGTAATTTCTAGAATTTAAAAAGAGTGTTTCAACACTCACAACCCCAATCCCCAACATACAAATAATTTTAGAAAAACAGTTAATTTTTCTACAATAATACGTACCCTAAAAAGTTCTTATTCACTTTTTTCCAATTGAGGTGCACGTACTATGGAGCTCTGCTGGTCAAAATGGCAAAACTACATCGTTTCTCAAAAACGATCGGCAAAATTGGAATCCTTGCAATGTTTAGGACTAGACTGACGAATTAGAACTGATGAATCACTTCCAAAACTGGGATAAAAAAGGGTCCGACCCAGCTGGTACTTTTTGGAGTACGCACTATCGAGCGTCAACTGTATACCCTAACTGTTAACGATATATAACATGCTATATGAAGATAAGTCAAGGAACCCATACTAAAGAATCATCTATGAAAATTTTGCTACAAAATCCATACTAAATGTTATATCCCCTTTAAAAAACTGTAGCCAAAAAAAAGCCGTAAAACAGTCGACTAAAAACAGTGGGACACTACAATTTGATTTATTAGAGTTAAACAAGTGTAGCAGTAACAGCACTTATCAATTTATATATACAGCACAAATAAATATGAAATTTATGAGTAATAATAGGTAACTTTTGGTATTTTCTAAAATAATACGTTGAAGTGATCAATCTGAGGAATGATGAATGGGCGATTACGTCGAGCATGTCGCATGAATAGTGGCCTGGAAACTTTAGTAGACAAGAAATTGGAGTAGCCTGACTGCTGTTGGCCGAACTCAGGAATATGTTGAATGTGCTGGATGCGGCCCTTTTGCCTCCAGACTGGATGTGGCACTCTTTTTAACATCATCTGTTCATCCTCTGGTGCCAACTGCTGCGTCTCTTCTACACCCATTTCAGGCTGTGAATTGTTGTTTGTTGAGTGAATTTACCAGAAATTGAGAATGTGGCAACATAGTTACCAAACTTTCCCATTTTCTGGTTCCACTGTTTTTTTCAGAATACTAATTTTATGACCTTTTTTCATATTGACCGCTTATTTTTTAGCTGAAATTCTGATCTACAAAGTGAGGGATCAATTTTCAAAAATTTTGAAAAAAGTTTCGAAAAATCACTAAAAAGGCACAATGCCACAAAAAGCTCTTTTGATCTATCTCTTTCGATCGTGATACGATCTAATATATATTCAATTCATGCCATACTTTCGATATTTTTGACTAGCACCTAAGTAAGTTTAACTGAATAAGTAAATCGAAGATCAAAAAATGTTGACTTTCGAAATCGGACCTGTTTGTGGCTCACAATTATCACAACTACCGTTTTTTCTCTAATTATGTGGCCGGCCGCTAAATTTTTCAACCCCCCGAAAATCGGAAAATTTAGAGGTTGCTCTCGATATGTTCGGGTGAATATTCAAAATCGAAAAAGTGGAATGAGTAAAGCTCACGGGAGTTCAGAAAATGCAATAAACAGATTTGCAAAATATTGACTCTGGGTTGAGATATAGGTCGTCAAAGTGAGGGGGCCGCTAAATTGGAGACGGCAGCATAATTAGAGAAAATACGGTATACTATTTTTAGATAGCTAGATACTCGAAAGTTTCCTGTACATGGACCAATATTTAAAACTAAAAAGAAGGAGTTTTACTTGAAAAGACTGCTTAAATGGACGACCCTAAGCTCGATTACATTTCAGCCAAAAGTTTACCTCTGACTGAGTGTTGCTTCCATCAGCAAAGTACAGTTTTTGCTCTTTTTGTGCATTTACACCAAACAGACTACAAGCCAAAAGCAAGCTGAGAATACAAATAATAACCGCACTTTTCATTTTTGCAAAGCTAAATCAAAAAAATTTTAAAAAATTTCTAAAAGTCTGAATGAGAAAAAGTTGTTTAAAGATTATAATAATGATGTTCACAAAAGTTTTTAAAATAACTAGTTTTCAGCTATTCAACACACATATTTAAGTGTTGGGGTGCCCCCTCCCTCCGCCAATGTCAATTAGGCTGGCAGGTCCATAATTTAGAGAACGTCTATTAGGGGCTTTCAGAATTTTAGATGAACGGCCCAAACTTTTCGTTGTTGTTGTGTTGACATAGTTATTTTTGAACAGTCAAATTAGCTGTTACAATTTTGTTGGCCAACTATTTTAGGGGGGTGATGAGCAAGAAAGAAGCTGTACCTTCTATGCAACATTGTTTTTAATTAAAATTGAGTGTACTTTAAAAAGTAGCACCATTGAAAAGGAAACCTTTTGAAAATTGTTATTTTGTAAGCACTTACTTAGTGGTCTTATGTTAATAAAAAATAAAAAAAGTCAATAAAAATAAATTAAAAGTACTCATAAAGCATAATAAATAAAGGAGCATGACAATTACCGTATTTCCTCTAATAAGCCGGCCGGCCGGCTTATTTTTTGGATCTCCTCCAGGGGCCGCCTTATTAGAGGGGGCCGGCTAATTAGAGGGGGCCGCCTTATATTTTGAACATCCTTTTTATCAAATTTTTATTAAAATTCTCTAACAGGAAAGTTAAAACCAGGAGGTGACAACAATGATAAAATAGATGATAGACCAGGATGTGACAATAATACTAACATAAATGATAGACCAGGATGTGATAAATTCCAATCAGAAAGCATGAAAATCAGGATTTGGTGCATTCAGTTCATCACTCCAATCCAACTCTAGAGATTCGTCGCTCATGTAGCCATTCTCTTCATCTTGCTCAGCATCGAACTCTTCGACGACAGTCATTTCTTTGATCGAATAACGTGCATCCATCAGTACAGCTCGCCCCTCAGGAATTGGACCATGTAGCTTGAAGCAGTGGACTTTGTCATCTTCACTTCCGTCATAGCAGATAGTGATCCCACAGTCTGAAAATCAGGAGTCTAGCTTAGTAAAAAGAAATTTGAACAAACTGACCCTTGAATGACTTGGCTATAGCTTCTGGCGACAAAGAATCCCATGCATCGACGATCCACTGCAAATAAACATCCATTGAAGGAGCTTTTGGATTGCCACCACTTGTAAACTCTTTTTGCGAATCGTTACTCATCCACCTATCATAGTCTTTTCGAAATCGAGCTTTGAACGGTCCATTCCACGATACATCAGGCGCCTAAAACCATTTTAATTTAAAAATTACCATAAAATAATAAAGTCAAACTTGAATAAACTTTGTACATCCATCTGGAATCACTGCCGTTTGCATATTCAGCTCCAGAAGCTTCTTTTTGAGTACAATGTTTTCTTTGCTGCTTCTGCTAACGAGGTGACAACGGAAGGAGTCCCATACTAGTAGTCGCTTTCCACCAAACAACGAGCGATCAAAGACACGAACTTGCTACTTGCACTGTGGTTTGAGATTTCTTTGGCATGCTTGACGACCTTTAATTTGAATTCCATCGAATAAGACTTCAGTTTCTGTGGAGGCTTGATTTCTTCATCATCGCTTTCGAATTCCATTATGCTAAAAAAAAATTAAAATTTAAAAATGATCACACTAAAACTGAAAATGAACATGGACAAATAAACTGTCTGCAAATTTAAATGCATCTGTTTTTTAATGGTTTCAAGACAAGTTTAAAATTAAATTTGAATTGGATGTTTTGTTGTGGCTGCCTTATTAGAGGGGGCCTTCTTATTAGAGGGGGCCCGCTTATTAGAGTGGCCCGGCTTATTTTTTGGAGCGCCTCCTGGGGGCCGGCTAATTAGAGGGGGCCGGCTTATTAGGAGGGGCCGGCTAATTAGAGGAAATACGGTAGTTAATTTTTTTTATAATCGTTCCTTTTCTGACTTTAGCAACAGAGTTGGACTCTAATACAATTTTCGGACCCCCATTGTTGCCTTGGCTTTAACTAATGTTTTGTGAAAATATTTGTGGCTCTCAACACAACTTCACACAACTTCAGATGATTTCTTTTAAATACATAGGTTCCCACTGTATAGATAAATCTAAAGAGCTAGATTTGTTTGCTAATAATACAGGGTGTGTCAAGAAATTCGCCCACTTTTAAATGGTCATAACTTTTTTTCTTGGGCTTTTTTCGAAATTCTGTGAACGCAGATCGACTTAGTTTTTGATGACAATTTTTTTGATATATAATGTCAAAAACACGATTTTCGCTTGGTTCCCCTGTGCTTTGGGCCGTGCCCTTCCAGACGCTATCCAGACGCCAGAACCCAAACCACATGGGGGAACCTAGCGAAAATCGTGTTTTTGACATTATATATCAAAAAAATTGTCATCAAAAACTAAGTCGATCTGCGTTTACAGAATTTCTAAAAAAGCCCAAGAAAAAAGTTATGGCCATTTTAAAGTGGGCAAATTTTTTGACACACCCTGTATATATATGGTTCCTGTGGGATCTAATATTTAATGTTTGCGAACATGTAAAGCCATAGATGTGCCAAAAATACAATATTTTTTTGAAAAAGCCATACATGATGCAAGTACTTTTACTTAATTGACACACAATGTTGTCCTAGTATAAAAGCTTAGGAAAAACAAAACGAGACAAAAATTAATTTGGTGTCTTAATTTGGTGTGTTAGGTAGCATTCCTATGTCATTTTTTTGATATTTTATGATTTTAATGCACTGTTAATTGCAAGGAGACAAAAAAACGTTTTCTTCGATTTCTTTTGTTCGTTTTAACCCCCTTTTTGCCCACGAGCAGATTTTTCTACATGAACTTTTTTAACTAATTATTTTCCACAAAATGTTCATCATATACCAGATGTTTATATACCATTTAGTAGCTCTTGAATTAAGCTGTAAAATAGTATATCCATTTTTGTATTTGTGTAAATAAATTGTGAAGATAAGACCTCTTAAAGTTAGTGAAAAATTCACTTTTCAAGTTTTTTTACGATGAGGCAAATAAATGCTGATTTAAAGGCAGTAAGTGGAAGAAACATTGTAGCGTTTTGATTTTCCCATAATGATTATTATTTTAAAAATTGACCATTGCTCTCAAAATGTGAGGTCATTTTGAGTAGCTGGCAAGCATTTTCATAACTTTAACTGGTCAAAAATTCAGTTACGAGCTTAATGCTTTAGCAACAACTTGTCACTATAATGTAGAGCAGTTCAAGAGTTATAAAACCCATTTTACAGAATGATTTTTAAAAGTCTGAGTGTTGAGATATGGCCTCTTGAATTCCGAATGTAAGTAAGTACCCGAGGGGTGGATTTTCGGTAATTTGGCTACAATTCTGCAGCAAGTTTGCCTTATGGAGAAATTGCGGATATAAGACTTACGGATGGTGTGCACTAATATGAGAATGTTTGGGTATTTGTCTGGTATGTACCAGTGTGCTCTGGCCTTAGCCCATTCAATACCAATCAAACTGTCAAAGTATTCTGTGTCGGTTGAGGGGTTGACTGGCTCTAGGTGATAATTCTGCAGTGAGTTGGTCTTATGGAGAAATTTTGGGTGCGAGAAATACATAGGGCGTGTACCATTTTTGACATAAGGAAGTACCAAGGCAAACACTTTTTTCCGATTTTTTTAAACCAAGAGCACTTTCTATAGTAAATCGACCCTGAAAACACGAATCCGAGCTCAGAATTGCGAAAAACTGTGTCCCTGATTTTTGGGCAAATTCGGCACGTTGCTCATACAGTCGAACCTCGATATAACGAACCCCCAATGTTTGTTATATCGAGGTTCGACTGTATATGTCTTTGCGCGGCATTTTTTAGGTTTTTCCTTTTTTTAAACTTCTTGATCTCTACATTTCTTAAATTACTCAGCGGAGTTTGATAGCTCGCTAGAAAGCCAAGATTAAGGTCTACAAGAAAACATAAAAACGAAAAAAAATGATAAAAAAAATCAAAGAAAAATGGCAATATAAAATTTGGGGGTGAAAAAAGTAAATTTGAGGGGGAAATTCAGTCTTTTGAGGGGTGATTTCAATTTGAGCCATTTCCAAATCTAAAATACTTAACAAAATAAACGAAATTCTTTAAAATAAATTGTTTGTACACAATTTAGGCAATTGAATGAAAATAAAAAAGGCATTTAACATAGAAAATTTAGCATATTAAATGCTTTTCAAGCCAAACTTTTTCACATATCTATTTCAGTCAACTCCTCTATGGCTAACAAAATGTCAAACATCAAACTGATTAAATCTCAGGTTGTTCGGAAAGTCATTAGAAAAGCCACGTGATTTTTTTTTCGAATTTTTTTTTTCGTTCAGAAGACTCAGGTTCAGCGAATTTATTTGTTTACACATTTAAGATTTTATTTTTTGTCTAAAAATGATGAAAGTGTGTAAACAAATAAAGTTTTTGAACGAAAAAAAATCATGTGGTTTTTCTGATGAGTTTCCGAACAACCTAGTATGTAGTGTCCGCAGAATGTTTTTTAAAAATAAAATGAACTCTTCAAGATTAGACGTTCTTTATATAAAATATTTATATTTTATTGAATGTGGGCTCCGAAGACAATAAAAAGACCAAATTCTTAGCCAAAATAGCCACAACTAATGATATCAAATAAAGTGCCGGAAGTCTGGTTGTTAGTCTAGGGGTTGTCAATTAATTTTGGATCTTTGAAAAACATCTTTTCCAAAGCTAAAACAGATATCTATTTTAAATCGGTCTTTTTAATATTCAATAAAAAATTGCCATTTTTGTGAATATTATATTCTCTCCGAGTTCTAGTAATTTTTTGTGGAAAAAACTAGCAAATCTAAAGTTGCAGCTCAAAAATTAAAGACTAATTGTACTTATGTGTTCTAACAAATTAAAATGATTTTTTTAGTATGAAATAATTTTTTTGTGTTTTTTTTGTAAACTTTTGTGACAAGCAAGAGCGCAAAAACGAAGAAAAGACACTTCTTAGTAAGTGGTTTTTTTTTGATTTTTTTAGGAAATCGTTAAAAATGCATAGACCAGACTTTCTTAAGTAGCTTATTCCAAAAGGAAAATGTCTGGATTTTAGCTTTCGTCTCGTCATTTTTTGAAACTTGGGTGTTGTAGTTAAATCAAATAAGCTTAGTGGGGTAATATAATCTACAGCTTTGTTTTCACGAAAAATAACAGTTTCAGTCGGAGAGGAATATTTTGCAAGGCGGGTACCAGGTCAATTCAAAAAAAGAATTATTTTTAAACGCAACTTTGTTGAGTACCCTCTTGTGATCAGTACTAAAAACGACGTCAACGATTAATCATAATCACTTTCAATTGAACAAATCGCCAAGCAATAGAAAGAGAAAAAAGGATTAAAAAAAGATTTTTTTGCAAATATGTTTTTTTTAAATTTGTTGACTGTATTTTGTAAAATTTTGTCGAAATTAGGACAACTTTCACTTGATTTAGTCTCGAAATTGAGGCTTTTTATGCGTTATGGGGACGTCCATGCGAAGGGGTGACAAAATCGTAAGTACGAACAGCGTGAATCCAAAAGCTTGATTTTGCACACACACAACGAATAATATTTTAGAAGACTATTGACGTCCAAATTCCTCAGTTGCTTGCTAGTCTGACCAGTTTCCACAGACAAAATTGGCTGACCAGCAGTATAAGTCGTTGGCATGGCAGCTGCGACCTTAAAATTTTGGAAAATTTACAGTTACCATGCGCAAAGTAGTTTAGAAATTTTTTTCGAACCACAGAGTGGAGGGGTATTATGGGGTTTTTAGTCAAAACTTCATAATTTAAATTGGCGCCTTTTAAATTTTAAAAGGGAATAACGGCTGTAAAGGGAGGGGAAGGGCACTTTTATGGCAAAATGTTGAAATATTAAATTTTTGTATTATTCGACTCCTTACCATGTTTTTCGACACGGGCAGACTCTATATATATTTTATGATTAAAAGTACTTTTCGAAATCATGTCTATAGTAAGTGAGTGCGCGCATCCCAAACTCTCAAGCGGCCCCGACCCACGTAACTTAGACACAAATGTACCATTGCTTAATTTTCTTGGCATCCGGCGTTGTCGCATTTCTCCCCGATTCTCACCGATATCTCTTCTGAAAGCTTGTGACGCTATGAACCATTCGACGCACTGGGATCGTTGCTGAGGCGAGTATGACATCTGAAAATACACATTTTTTTAAATGCAAAATTCTTAACAAAAAAGCATGTCAACAATAAAAATGTAGTGTCATTCGCTTGCCTAGGAGCTGCTCTTTCGAATAAAAAAAGATCTCGCCAAAAGGCGGGAATTAAAAAAAGTTATGGCCAAAATTCAATCAGGCGTTTATAATAAGACACCCTGTATATTGTGAAATTCTATTTTACAATACCGTATTTCTTCTAATTGCCGCACAGTCTCTAATTACCGCACACCCCTAACTTTAAAGACTTATATCTCGGAGCAGAGTGAATATTTTGTTAAGCTGTTTGATGCATTTTCTCAACTCCCACGAGCTCTACCGATTCCACTTTTCAGATCTTGGTTAAGCACCCGAAAATCTCTAGATCGAATTTGAAAATTTCCGATTTTCGGGTGATTGAAAAATAAGCGCACATGTGCGGCAATTAGAAGAAATACGGTATATTTAAGAGTCGGTATTTAGTTATTTTATCCACAGTCATTTCGTCTAAATGTTTCTGAGAACCAGTAAACCAGATATTCAGGTCAAATACCAGGTATCTATCCCGAACGGGCTTCTACCCATAGTTGGACACCGCCACCGCGGGCGGCGAAAATTTTCGCGCCGGCGGCGGTGCTGGCGGCGGCGGTGAATTTTCGAGCCGGCGGCGGCGGCAGACAAATCGTCGCCGCCGGTGCCCCCGCCGGCGGTATCAAAAAACCGCCAGTCAATTCTTATTATACGTAACAGCTGAAGCTTGTGAAAAGCATTTTGAATCATTATTTTTGTATATACCGAGATATAAGTCTTTAAAGTTAGGGGTGTGCGGTAATTAGAAGAAATACGGTATGTATTTACTACAATTTGTAAAAACTGAATAAATTTCAGTTCAACTTGAGATTGGCTTATTGAGCAAGAATTTGAGTGAGCAGCGGACTCCGCTGAGCGGAGGCAGTGGTTGTGGCGCTAGTGGCGCCGCCGGCGCTGGCGCCGCCGAATTTCCTTTATTTCAGCGCCGGCGGCGGCGGTAAAATTTTTCATCGGCGGCGGCGGCGGAAATTTTTTCTTTCAGCGCCGGCGGCGGCGCTGGCGGCGGCGCTGGCGGCGGCGCTGGCGGCGGCGCTGTTTTTTTCGAGCGTCCAACTGTGCTTCTACCTCAAAAATCTGAGGATCTTGAATTTGACCAAAAGCAATTGAAAATCATTGTATCTTATTCACAATCGTGACCTAAACACGGGGCTGAGAAACGGACGGTTGAAATTAGAAAAAACAAAAATGTCTCAAAATAAGGTGAAAAGAGAGAATTCTCACTTTTTACAATTTCAACCGTCCGTTTCTCAGCCCTGTGATATTAAAAAAACGATCGACATGTTATTTTGTAGGGAAATTCAAGAGCTTTCGAATGATACATCGGATGGCAACCTTTGATGTAAAAAATTCTGGAAAAGCCACTGTTGTTGCGCCCAAACAACCATTTTTCTTAGATTTACCTTGATTTTGACTAGAAATAGACACTTTCATGTTGGTGGTCATAAGCTATTCCCAGAATAGTCAAAACAAAGGTTTGACCTACCAATTTATAGTTAAGATTCAGGGCTTCAAAATAATATACATTTAATGATTTCACCTCTGAAGAAAAGGGTAAAAAACTACAAAATCTAATCGTACCATAACTTTTTTCCGGGCCTAATTTTTCAATTGTTTTAAATAACTTTATTTTTCATGAGACTTATCTGCAATTGTCAACCATTTTTATTTTAGCGTTGTAGAACATGAAATTCTACACATGACTGTTTATTTTGTTTCGTTTTTTTTGTCTCGCGATTTTATATTTTCAAATTACTTTTTACAGAAAACATCTAAAATTTTATCCGTACCATAACTTTTTTCCGCCACTGTATATCCAAGTAGTCTTCATACATTTCAAGTGGTCTGCCACCCTTCTTTGAACATTACCTTTTTTTAACTTAAAACTCACTGCATGATCTTTTATAGCTCCAGGTCAATTCGTCCACTGTTAATTTGCCCACAAAATTTTTATTAAAATTTTTATTATTATCTCAAAAATAGAAAAAAATTGCCGAAATCGGATATAGTGAAAAAAGACAAGGCAAAAATCATGGTGCATAAACATTCCGCCCATTTTCGGACAAATTTCCAAAAGGGGGCGAAACGTTTCGCCCATTTTTGGACATTTGGACATCCAAAATGAGCGAACAGCTAATTTTGCCTTGCCCCCCTGTTGATTTTTTTCCAATTTTTTATTTAGTCTAATTGCTTAAAAAACCGTGCCATAAGACGTTTTCCCTCATTTTTTAACGAAAAGACAGATTGTATATCAAAACCTCGTACAGTTTTGTAACTTACCCAGCCACATGCTCATGTCATGTTTTGTTTTTAATTTTTGGGTTGATGATTCTTCTATTTTAGCTGCCCAAAATGTATGTTTTCGATTTGTCTAATAGCGATGTTTTTTCTTGGCTTCATGAAGTTCGTAATCGAAAGCTAAAGCCGAAGGAAATTTCAGGAATCTATTTGTTCAAGTCTTGGTGAGAAGTCTTATTTATTGAATTTATTTCTATCATCTTTCTGTAAGCATTGAATACAGAGCTACCAATTTTTTTAATCGGGTTTTCACTTACATCAAAGCCAAATGTGCCAAGCCAGCAAGCGTGCTTTCGATAGTAGGTGATGGAAATCGCGGATTTAGGTACTCTACTAGTTATGTTGCGATCTGGAATAATCACTTGTGATGTTCTAGAGCTCTATCCGTTGGACTAACGGGCACTCAAGATCACCACTGCCTTATCAGAAAGAACATCGCTAAGTTCCTTGCAGAATACATCGGAGAGAACTGGTGCAAATTGCTGATGCCTTATAAAGAAATCCGAAGAACACATATCAAGGATGTTAGCGTACAAGTCAAATACTCGTCAGATGTTGAAAGTTATGCTCGGACATGGACTTTTCTGCCGTCTCAAAGCTTTTCCAAGTCAATGTGCTGATCTACTCAAGTACTCGATGGAGAGTGTATTCGCCAGATCTAGGAAACAGTTGGCACAGTCAAAACAGTAACAAGAGCTTCCATCTATTCCAATAAAATTTGCCAACAGACATTTTGAAGTTGTTTTAACTGTCTAATTGTTGTGATTGTTTTTCGAAATCTTATGATCAAATAAAGTTCGTGCGCCATATTTTGAAAAATATGGAAAAATTGTGGGATTAATTTCAGTTAAGATAGTGAACCCTGTGAAAACAAAAAAAGCCAGAAACATAATGTAAGACACTATTAGGCAGGAATGACTTTTATGTAGGTGGGCCAAAATCGGTTTTTTCGACTTTAGACGGTAAAAATGATAGAAAACGTGTTTTTAAGATTAGGAAAGACATTTTTGGCACTTTTCCAAAATCGAAAAAATCGACCACCTATGTCAGGAATGCTGTTTATCTTTCATTTTTGTCTAGTTTTAGTCGTCTAAAACGCCTTTTTCCTCAAAAGCATTTATTAACGGTTTATTCATGTATTCATGGTTAACCTGAAAACAACAAACGTCATCTCACATAACAACCCACATGCTGGCTTATATAAAAAGTCATGGGAATGAATACAACCTGAGCACATATGCTCGGATTAATCTCTATGGTGAGCTGTCTCATGTAGCTCGACCCTCGCCCCTTCGGGCGCCCCTCCCTCTTCCCCGAAGCACCCTAGAGACCAATCACTCGAGCTAACAAACTGTGCAAGGTAGAAACCATGCACATTTAATTTTTGTATGAAGCAGAGCCAGCATGTAGGTTTATGCTCCTAACGATCGATTTTTAGTCGAAATTTTTTTGTTTGAAAAATGTCTTTCCCAATCTTAAAAACACGTTTTCTATCGTTTTTAGCGTATAAAACAGCGCTAGAAGTCGATAAAACCCGATTTCGGCCCACCTACATAAAAGTCATTTTAGCCCACTATTAAAATAGTTCTTTCAGCAAAAAAGTATAGAGAAAATCAACAGGAAGGACCATGGAAAATTAGCGGTTCGCCCATTTTGGACAAATTTCCAACAATGGGCGAAACGTCCCTTTACCAAAATTATGCCAAAGCCAAAATCAAAGCCAAAGTAGAGAGGGAGCTCTTTTGGAGAGGGAAGGGGGCTCTATTAGAGAGAATACGAGATTTTTTCTGGTGCTGTTTTTGCGGCGCAGTTTTTACCCGCAACCGTCTCGAGCTAGCGCCAACTGGGAGCCAGTTCCAATGGGTGGCGTTATATCGAGGTTTTACTTCATTACCATCATACTAAAAATTTCTTAAAAAGCTTTTTTGGCGCTAAAAAGCTATTTTTGGTGCTTATATTTTTTGATGTCTCGGGACTTTTTTAGAAGAAACACGGCAGGCTGAGAATTTTCACTGCATGCCAAGTTCATGCGCAATCATAAGTGTAGTATATTGAAATGGGGCTTTTCGAAGGTTTCAATATGCTTGTGCCAAAGGGGCCGGAGTGCCTTATATGTCATAGCCCGAAAAGTGGTTTTGACCACTTTTTTGAACTTATCTTGTCGTAATTAGTACGAAAAACATGTTTTTTTCACCCGGACGATTATTTGTGGAAAAATATTTTTTTGACCAAAAATGATCATAAATGATCAATAAATGATCATAAATATAGTTACACATCCACCAATTCACATGGCTGCTGTATGTAAAAAGGGGGAATGAGAGTGTTAAACTTTAGCATATTGTTCGGAATAGTCTCTAAGGTGATTGGGGGTGCGCATCTCTAAGTCTCAAGCCCCGCGCCCCTGCGGGGGCGCGGGGCTTGGGGCTTGACTTGAGATGCGCACCCCCAAGCACCTTAGAGACCATACATCTCAAAAAAGTGGGCTATGTAAGTGTACAACAACACTTGCATAGCCCTGCTTTTGCATGTGGTAGGCCGGCCATGAGAATTGGATGCTCACCCGCCCCGAACAGTGGACAATATGATCAAAAAAGTGGTTATTTATGATCATTTATTGATCATTTATGATCATTTTTGGTCAAAAAAATATTTTTCCACAAATAATCGTCCGGGTGAAAAAAACATGTTTTTCGTACTAATTACGACAAGATAAGTTCAAAAAAGTGGTCAAAACCACTTTTCGGGCTATGACATATAAGGCACTTTAGCCGCCAAAGGCCTCTTTACACATAAAGTATTTTATAAAGTCAGAATTGACCAAATATAACCACACTTCACGTCATTTAGCATTTCCACCCACTTTTTCAAAATATAAATTGCCAAATTAGGCACTTATTTTGTTCATATATACAGTGTGCAAGTAGTATCATCTTAAAAACTTTAGAAAACTCTATTCTCTTTTTTTAGAATTAGCGAAAACAAAAAAGAAGATTGAGTCAGCCGTAAACAGGAACAAAGCTATTTTCTAGAATATTTTTCTTATATGACCGTTAACAAAGTTTCCAACACCGCCCACGTTTGGCTCATTTAAGCAATTTTCAGCCATATTTGTTATTACTTTCCCACTTATTGTTGTAAAGATGCATTCAGACATGTCCCGTGCTGTTTGGAAAAGGCATCATTTTTTATTAGTAGCTCCTATATAAATGGCTGAGAGTCTCGTTAATAAGGGCTATATTCACAAATAATGGACTTTGCAGTCTTTTTTCAGATTAAATTGTTTGACTTTTGTCTCGAAAACCTTTTTTTGGTGAATATTACTGTGACTACTTGAGTTGTCGCTTGATTCTAACGCCAAGTAAAAATGCCGCTTTTTATGTTTTTATGCTCACCAAAATTTTATCCAATTTTTTGTGTAATTCTTTCGATTTCACATATTTTATTAGGGAACGTCCATAAATTATGTCAGACTGACAGCTCGGTTTTGGCGACCCCCCCCCTGTCAGAAGATGTCAGAATGGGCCGGAACCCCCTTATTAAAATCTGACAGTTTTCTGACACAACTTTAGACTTCCAAATTTTACATTGTATATAATGTTTAATAATCTAAGAACTCAACAATCATTCAGAAAATTTACAAAATTGTTTTCAAAGGTATTTTTATATTATAGTTGCATACTGAAATTTCAATAGCATACAAAATAGTTTTTTCGTAAATATGTGTTAGCTTGGTCTTGACTCACTCATTCGCCTCTTCTTTTTCTAAGGCCTTGTTTTTTTGATGCTTGAGACCATTTCATTGGCCGAAAGGATATCCAACTTTCGGAGCTTCAGGTATTGGTTCATAAAGTAGACTGCAGATATTAGCACTATCACAGTAAGCCTATAAAAATGCATCTACGATGGTGATGTTGTCGTCAATCAAAGAGTTGCTGGCAGGAGTAGGAGGAAGTGTGGCTGCAGGAACGGGGGGCGGAGGAGGAAGAGTTAACTGCTGGATCATTCCAGTGGAAAGAAGAATGGCACCGCTTTCAAAGCATCTATCCGGTGTTGTACTACCAGTCGCCACATTTGGGACTCACCTTGATTCTTCAGGCAAAACCATTAATGGAGAATTAGAGAGGCAAAACTTTAAAGCTGCGGCAGAAATACTTCGTGACGTTTGGTCAGAAATGGTAATTTTTAGTATAAAAATTTAACCTGGAATATTTGAAAATACGTCTAGACAATCAATGGCCACCAAATTTTTGCACAGTACATCGAAAAAGATGCCGCGGAATTGCCATCTCTTCCTGGAGAACATTGGCTCACAGAGCATGTCCGCCAAAGTCTTTACACACTGCAGATCCGAAAATGCGGAGAAGACTGGTGCTGTGGAGGTTACCGATGTGCAAAACTTCCAAATTTCCTACCATCATTTCTCCCTGCGCCTATCCCATGTGTTTTTGACGCAAGAGGACCAAGAGTAGCTGAAGAGGGTGATGAAAAACCTGAATTTGGAGATTTGGCAGACAGACTCGCACTCAGCAGCTGCTTTTCTGAACCCATTTGCTTTGATCAGTACTGCCCAACTATGAAAGACAAGTACGAGAAAATGATGTGTAAGCATTGTCGGCTTTATATGTCTAGCGTCAAACGGAAAAATGCACATGAAAAGGCTTGCCAAGAATTTGAAATGGATTTCATGGATTTCCAGGATCCTGAAGGAACCGTCATTGAAGACGAAGTAGATTTGGCTGACGAAATGAGGCAAGTGCGAGCCCTTCAAGAAAACTATCAAGAATTAGAAATGGAAAACTTAAAATATGAGCCATAATAAAATATGGACTATATGTTTTAATCTTATTTTGCTATAAATACATTTATTTTTTATATATTTATATAACGTGCAAAACAGATAAACAAATACACAAAAAATTAGGTCAAAATTTTCAAAACTGATTTAAACTATTCAAGAAAATTTTCTGTGAAATCTGACATTCCTGTCAGAAAAAAAGACCATTTACCCCCCACCCCCCTCTGTCAGATTTTGTCAGATTGGGCTGGGACCCCCCCACCCCCCCTGTCAGCGTGACATAATTTATGGACGTTCCCTTAGACTTTACTAATTGATTTCGAACGTTTTGCTTCTTTTGACTGCTTCTGTATTGCTACGAAATTCGGTCAAAATTTTACGTATGAATTTTTTTAGAGTCTAATATTAATTCAGATCGAGGCAGACAGTCAAATATTTTATCAGAATAATAATATAAAAGTTAAAAAAACTCATCCAAAATCGATTAATGTCGACTCTCGATATAAGTGCACCCCCCAAAAGTTATTTTTCGACTGGGGCCCGAGTTTACCTGTATTTTCAAAGTCTCTTGCTAGATGTCGTTGGCGGGTCTAGTCGGTAAAACCTCAAGGATTCTCATTTACTAATTATTTCTCTGGATGATAATACTTTTATCGTAAGCATCCGCAGCTATCAATATAAAAGAACCCCATTTAGAAATAAAAACCGTCGTATCGAAGCGCCAAATCTTTACGGCGAAAATGATAAGTGTTTAAAAAACTACCGGCAAAAGCGAAATCCTTGCAATTTTTCGGACAAGACCAACCAAATCCGATCTGTAAAACCGGTAAAAAAACCGACCCTACTTTTAAGGGTTTTCGGTGCCGTTGTATTGAGTCGACTGTATTTAACTATATCTTTAAACTATTTAATTACCTAATTCTCTCTAATAGATCGGCATTCCACTCTATTTTCTTGAATAAAGGGGAATGCCGCTCTATTAGAGAGAAAATGTATGCAAATTTTTGTTTTTTTTAATAGTTTTCTGTAGAAGATAAAATTTATAATAAATATTTATATTTATAATAAAACAATTTTAGCAAAAAGGCTCTAATTACATCAATTGTCCTGATTAATCTTTCAAAACCCGGTATTGTATGTGTCAAGGCCTTTGATGAACTTAAAAAACTTTTCTAATCGACTTTAATTTTTTTTCCAAGTTTTTTACTAGACAAAAGGTTTGAGAAAAGAGTGTTTTTTTTGACCAAATATATTATTAAGTTTCCCGATAAATGTTCTTTCAAAAAACTAAATAAGAGATTGGATGAGGTGGTCCAAAGTGAGGTAGTCCAAAGTTTAACAGCCTAAAAAACATCACTTACTACGAAAAGTTTGCTAGAAAAAGTTTGCTACTAAATGAAAAAAGTTTGAGCAGTGTCCCAAAATGGGCATCCGTTAATGTTATTGTTGTCAAATACATAGGTGTAAAATATTAACCATTTTTCCATTAATTTTAAATGATTATTGCTTTGTTTGCCCAAATAGAGGGAGTAAGAAATGTGAGCCTGTGAACACCCCTTTTTCCTATTAGAACACACCATAACGGAAGCTAAATCTTCACTTTCTGCTCGCCTTCTCCAATTATAAGCGCAAAAAAATTGCTAGAAATTGGGGGCGACAAATAACAAACTTTGGGCTATTCAGTAAACAAAAAACTTATATAAGCTATTTATTTTTAACATACTTTATAATCCAAATATATTTGTGACTGGCTGTAAATGACTTATTTAAGACCGTTTATGAGGAAATTTTTATTCGTTGCCACTAATAACTTATTTTTTACAGCTTTTTTTCATATATGAAAAACCTAATATTTCAAATATACCGTATTTCCTCTAATAGCTCCCCCGGGGGAGTTATTTTTTGGATGCCCGGAAATCGGAAAATTTGGAATTCGATCTCGAGATTTTTGGGTGCTCAACTGAAATCTGAAAAGTGCAATCGGTAGAGCTTGCGGGAGTTAAGAAAACGCGTAGAACAGCTTTGCGAAAAATTGACTCTGGGCTGAGATATAGGTCCTCAAAATTAAGGGGGGGGAGTTATTAGAGCAGGGGGAGGTATTAGAGGTAATACGGTATTCAAAAAATAAAATTAAAATACGCAAAAGCAAAAATTGGCTTAATTACGGAGCTGTGACCAAAAGTTGAATAACTGTCGTCGGAAATTGCTAATGTTCTAACTTTAGTGAAATTTTCTGAAATTTGAAGACATTTTGAGTAATAAAAAACCCACTATAAAATGTCTCAATTATTTGTCAAAAAAGTAGTTGAAATATTATTTCAAAATCTAAATATTATTTAAAAATATCAAAAGAAGTAGTTAATAATAATGTGTTCGTGTGTCATTGTTATTAGAAGGACATACCAATCTAAGCCTAATTGTAAAGCCATAATCCAAAATTTGTGTTGTTACCAATAAGTATTGTATGCTACTACCAGCACTTATCCTAATTACCGTTCATGGTGAATAGGGCCTGGAATTTATTGTTAATTCATGTCATATAAATCCTAGATTATAGCTTTTTGCATAGAGAAGACCTTTATTTTGCTTAGTAGTTTCACTCTGTTTAGCCTATTTTTACAAATGTAAGAAGTTGTGATATTACACATGAAGCTTTCGTTCCCTCGCAGATCCACTCTAAGATCCATATCCACCCGAAAGTAGAAAATTTTCCCCTGCTTCTAGCTCCTCTGTGTTGAAATTTTCGCTACGGAATAGCTCCTGACTCCCAAATTTTTAAATTTTTTCCGATCTTGGCTCCTGGAATGATCCGGAGCAGAGTCCTTTTTCACAACACTGGATATATGTAATTTTTTTTTAAATGTACAAAGTTAACCAATTTTTATCCTATTTTTTCATTCTGTCACTTTTAAATGTTTTTGCGTTTTGCCGCTATTTTGAATATGTGCTAAATTTGTGTAGCATGCACAGAAAAATACAATGTGATTTAAAATACAGGGTCCAACTTTCTTATCCCCACACCAGCACTAGTACTAGCACAACTCTCTATTAGTGTTATCATGTCTATGGATCAGCAAATCATGTCAGTTATTGCTACAATCTCCTTCTTGTGCTTTTTCTGTTCTTCTGCCTTTACACCAGTCAGCTCTTTTACGATAAATGAAGAAGATTCACCACTAATTGCTGCTATGTTGGCTGAAGATCAGGAGGTTTATGAAACAAGACCATACTACAGGGTAACTAAACATACTTTTCAGTAAAAAATCTAACCTTTACAAATAATATAGAACATGGACCAACAACAGCAGCAAATGTCAAACAACGCTGCCTTTTTGCGAGCCTTGTATAGCGCCCCCGCTATGCAGCCCCATCTTGCAAAGCCTGCTTCAGCTCCTGCTGAAATGCAGGCCCCTGTTTCATCTGACATGAGACTTTACCGAGCTTCTAGATCCAACGGCAAACCAACATTTATCCGCTTTGGAAAGCGTGCAGGTGCCAAAAGATCCCTTACACACTAAAAATATGGCTTAAGTAGATCCCGAGGATTAGAGGCGCAAGAAAAATTGGAAGTGGACTTTGATCATATGTAATATTATTTGATTTTTTGGCTGTTGGTTTGAATTCTTAACATCTGTGTACTTAAGTTCAATAAACACTTTGTAAAATTATGTCAGATCATGTATTGCCATGAAAAACAAGATTATTCAATGCCGTTAATAATCAGCTTACACATAAAATAAAAATTTTAGTCAATATGAGTTACAAGAAATATGTAAGAATTTCTTCTTAAAAGCGATTTATGCAATACAGTCAAACCTCGATTTAACGACACTCAGGGGACCGGAAAAAAGTGTCGTTAAATCAAGGTGTCGTTAAGTCAAAAATCGAGTTAATTGTCATTAAAACGAGTTTTTTCATAAATGTTCTGGTCATTCACCAACAAATTAAGAATTTATTCAAACACATAACCGAATAATTGAGGGCAGTCGAGTTTGTCGTTAAATAGAGGGTCGTTGTATAGAGGGTCGTTGTATAGAGGGTCGTTGTATAGAGGGTCGTTGTATAGAGGGTCAGTTTCTATCAAATTTGACTGAGACCAACCAAATCGTTTTGAAAGTGTCGTTAAATCAAAGGTGTCGTTAAATAGAGTGTCGTTAGATCAAGAGTCGACTGCATGTCGTCGGCATGCATAGTCAACCTCAAATTTGACAACAATAGCTAGATCAGATGTATAGTCAACGCTTACTTGAACAACAATAGCTAGATCATGACTGTAGATGTATAGTCAACGCTTACTTGAACAGCAATAGCTAGATCATGACTGTAGATGCCTACTGAACCTTTAAATTTGACAGCAATCACTATATTATCACTGTAGATGCATAGTTAACACTTAATTGAACAACAATAGCTAGATCATGACTGTAGATGTATAGTCAACGCTTACTTGAACAGCAATAGCTAGATCATGACTGTAGATGCCTACTGAACCTTTAAATTTGACAGCAATCACTATATTATCACTGTAGATGCATAGTTAACACTTAATTGAACAACAATAGCTAGATCATGACTGTAGATGTATAGTCAACGCTTACTTGAACAGCAATAGCTAGATCATGACTGTAGATGTATAGTCAACGCTTACTTGAACAGCAATAGCTAGATCATGACTGTAGATGCCTACTGAACCTTTAAATTTGACAGCAATCACTATATTATCACTGTAGATGCATAGTTAAAATTGAACAACAATAGCTAGATCATGACTGTAGATGTATAGTCAACGCTTACTTGAACAGCAATAGCTAGATCATGACTGTAGATGCCTAGTCAACGCTTACTTGAACAGCAATAGATCATGACTGTAGATGTATAGTCAACTACAACGCACAAAATACGTTCACCGGCAAGAAGAAACGCTGGCGAAACTGTAAGTTAACAAACAAAAATCGGTTCTCGTATATTCAACGTATCATCACAATGCTACCTACGACAAGAAATCCCAAAAACCCGCGATAATTGTCGATTACAACAAGACCAAATTTGGAGTAGACAAATTTGACTAAATGACTAAGCACTCCAGCTTTTCTCCAACTACAAGACGATGGTCTCAACGAGTGAGTTGCATTTTCATCTTACAAAATATAATGTGCATATTTTTGTTTAGGTTTTGTTTTGGCTTGTTGATGTTGCAATGCAAAATGCTTGGGTGCTCTATCAAAATCAACAAAAGATGAAAAAGGCTAACGCTAGAGATCGTAGAAGCTTTTTCCATCAACTAGAACAACAGCTGATGCAACCACAAAAAGACAAACGTCGTCTAAATGCCGTCTTACCCACCACTGACTACCAAAAAATTGAGAGTGCGGGCCAACAAATTCACAACAAATAAGCAGGAAAGGCACAGACGTCTGTATATTGGTGTTCTATTGGGTCACATTCTGTCCGAAGTGAGCAAGCCATAAACACGTGCGAGGTATGTTTTTATGTTATTATGTTTTTAACGTAAACTAATTGTTAGAGAACTGCAACAGAAATGTGTGTCAAAATCATATGGTTCAACGGATGCTGTGTTGTGAATGCAAGCAAAAGGAAACCTCTTCTCGCAAAAAAGTCGCGCAATTAGCAGAGCTATACAAACCAATTACAAGAAGTCAAGCTCCAGCAAAACAAGGTGGCAAATGCGTGGACTGTCCACCAGGAAACCGTAAGTATGGAACGGATACGTGTACATCGTGCACCGCGCCTCTATGTGCCGAACACAAACAGTCCAGTCCAATATTGTGTTCAAAATGCACAAACGATGTTTCAAGGAAACGCAGAAAATAGTATTGCATTGTTTACTATAAAATTGAAATTATTTTGTCATTTTACTGTGAACATAAAACACATTATGGCAGGAGTACACTTTAGTGGGTGCGCCCCAAATTGCCCGAAATGATGTTTTTTCGACGTAAAACTATGAAATATGTACAGAAAACACATTTTTAGGTGTGGGAAGACCATTTTTCGAGAAAAAAAAATACCGGCCAAAATTGACCAAAACCATGATACCCACCCTATGGTCCAAAAATCGACTTTTCTGAAAATGGAAATCTCGACCATATGACTGTTTTACCCTGTTTTCAACATGGGACTTGGCAAAAAGTACCTCTAAATGCATTTTTGATCGAGAGTCTTGCTCGGAATCATGTTTAAGGTAAGTGAGTGCGCGTATCTCTAACCGACCAAGCCCCCTGCGCCCCCGAAGGGGGCACAGGGGGCTTGGTTGCTTTGCTTGGGGTTGAGATGCGCACACCCACATACCTTAGACACAAATCACTCGAAAGTGACTCATGAAAAAGCATGCATACCAGAGTTTTTTTCTGCGGTAGGCCCCAGCATTCAAAACTATGTTCAACTTCTTTCATTTTAAAGTAGGTGAAAGTTTTAGTTGTCATTGAGGCCATGCCAGCTACGAAAAACTCTGGGCCGAAAGGTCGAACTTCAATTTTGTAGCGCCTCATTTTTCATTGAAAATACAGACGCCATAATAAACAAATAATATGCAACAAAAGCGATAGGTTTAGTCATCAAATTCTGCTTCTTCAATAATATCTTCGTCATTTTCTTCATCTTCTGTTGTAACGGGTTGAATATCGGCTGGGTTGTGGAAGAGCCCGGCAAGACGGAAGAATTCTTCAGTACAATCTATCTTCTTTTGTTCACACACTTTGTAGAACATATACTTGGCTAGATTGCCTGGTATATGTGCCTTTTTGCGACCAGCCGATGTAGTTATTGCGTTTGCGGCCCTCCAGCTTGCCTCGATGTTGTTGGTGTGAGCAGCTGTTTCCGGATCTTTGAAATGGAGACTGTGGTTTACATTCAGATGTCGGAAGCCTTCGGTTCAAAGACAGTCGTAGGCCTTCCAGTAATCGGAAACGATTGTTGTTTTCGGCAATATCCACTCTTTGATGACTTCGAGCAGAGTATCACGACCCAAAAAATTTTATCTCATTGATTTGTTAACAAATATGATAAATCATAACTAACCGATCTTCGGCTACGACCATAAAGACTCTCCCAGATCCTTCTTCGTAACCGCCAAAGACCCATGCTCCATCTACCCGGTGGCCTCGGTGGTATTTGCGCTTTCCAAATTTTGATTCATCTATTTGCACAGTCTTGCCCGGTCCTCCCAATTTCCCCATATCCGCTGATGACATTGTAATAGCGTAAAAAGCGTAATACTTTAAGTAAAGTAAAAATGATAAAAACGTGCGCTTTTTTATCACAAAATTAATCTTATCTTCGATCAGATATTCTTCTGAATGAATGAAAGATATGATTTTGACGTTAAAGATTTTTACATTTTTGAACAATTAAGATTATAACAGTACGAAAATATCATTTTTTAAATGCATTGAGACCATTTCCAGCAATTTTATAACATCTTAAGCCATTTTCAGAAAAGTCGATTTTTGGACCATAGGGTGGGTATCATGGTTTTGGTCAATTTTGGCCGATATTTTTTTTCTCGAAAAATGGTCTTCCCACACCTAAAAATGTGTGTTCTGTACATATTTCATAGTTTTACGTCGAAAAAACATCATTTTGGGCAATTTGGGGCGTACCCACTAAAGTGTACTTTAGCCCACATTATAGGTCAAAAGCAAAATTTGGTTTTGAGCAAAGAATTTAGCAAGCGTTAATTTTATTTCTTTCGTGTCGAAAGAGTCGTTTTATGTACGCCAACTTTGCAGAAAAGTGACCCCTAAGGGCAGTTTTAGCCGGAGAATCCGAATCTGGGCTCAGAATTTGCCAACTGGCCTTTTAAGATGGGTTTTGATCACAGGTTTGCAAAAGTCCGGAAATTTCAAAATTTGGGTTAATTCAATTGCTATTGGGTCAAGTCTAGCAATTGCAAGAGAAGTATAGGCATGTAATATGTCATTTGAAAGCCCTTGTCTTGCGCTACATTTTGGTATAAAGGTTGTTTAAGATAACTCACAAGACTTGCGTTTTACAGCTCATTAAAAATAATAATTGTGCTTAAAAAATGTTCAAAACATCCGGTTTCAAAAAATCGCAAATTTAACCCCATTTAAGGGCTGATTAGCCAATTCTGCTGAAAAAATCGGATTCACCGTTCAAAACTGCACCAGAATATACCGCTCTTACAGGCCGTCTTACTAGTGTTAAAACCTAGAAAAAACAACTGAGAGTACGTCAAAACAAGTACAAAAAATAAATAAATCAAAAAAGTAAACGAAAATATGAAATTTTCTCAAAACGCCACACTATTTTTAAATATTTTTGAAAGTGTGGATGTGACTGCAGCGTGTGGCTGCAGAGTGTGGCGTGCGTCTGTAGCGTGTGGCTTTCATTGTATTGAAGCATTTATGATTTCTTTCACGTTTTTTATCAATTTTTTTGCGAGTGCCTGCCTATTGATTAGTTTTAAATGGAAACATTTTTCCTTTTTGGTAGACTACAATTGAATAAGAGCCAAAAATGGTTGTAAATAGTCACTTCTTTGTTCTTGTGACTATGCTGGCTGGCATGAGGCTCAAAGGTCATTTGCATAAACAAACAAAGGTAATAACCCACATACAAA
This sequence comes from Ditylenchus weischeri, assembly GCA_029231635.1. NCBI lineage: Eukaryota > Metazoa > Nematoda > Chromadorea > Rhabditida > Anguinidae > Ditylenchus > Ditylenchus weischeri. The sequence continues at coordinate 176,790 of JAMRYI010000150.1, forward strand.
CGCTGGCCATTTTTGGACCTAACCATTTTTAAGCACCAAACTAGTTATCAAATCGTCTTGCTAAGTTTACAAGCTTTATGGCTGCAGATATCATTTTTTTTAAATTTATATATTTTTTTAATAACAGATGTGCCTTTAGCATATTCCTCTAGCTTTAACAGAATACAATACCTAAATTTTTAGAACAGATGGTTATTCTTTTGTATTGTTGCCTTTTTCCTGGCTGCCATCCATAATTTTCTATTGTTTATTTGGCTGAGCAGTTAAAAAATGAAAATGGTCAGCGTTTTGTCAAAAAGAACTCAGCACAAAATCAATTTACATGAAGAATTTTATCGACTTCACTTGCAGCCAGCAATATTAAACCTTTTTCCATGTGACACAGCCAAATTTTTTAACGGCGTTGAAAATCGCAGGACTGGCACCGGACCATGTTTGCATAGCATACTTGAGGGGAGGGGGTCGGTGGGGTATGTGTGTTTGGTGTGAGCAATCCATTGACCATTTGTGGATGGGTGTGCCATGTTTTGCTTCTCTCCATTACTTTACCAACAAATCTGGTTTAAAAGAGATGAGCAAGCCCACAACAACAAGCACTTCAACAGGCTAGATGAGCAGTTGTCAACAACCTAATCATTTACAGCAGCTAAGCTTCCAAAAGCATAATAAGCTTGCGACCAAAGGTCTTATTTAGCTCCGAAAAATTCAATAAAATTTAAATTAGAAGAAAAAATGACCAGTCATTTTCCACATCCCCAAAAGACCAAACCCCTTTTGGCTTCCTCAAAATAATGCAACAATATTAAGACGCATCAAACCCCACTTTTAAGCTATGGTCAAGGACCCTTGGGTATTATTAGCCTTGGTCTTAACTTGTATCATTCATTAGTCCAGCCGCTGGCTTAGTGGCAGTAACTCCGAGAGTCTAACTCTCGGAGTTACTGCATAAAAGAATAGTAGTAGTGGCTTAGTAGCAGCAGTAGATAACTCACCCAAAAACAGCCGGCTGGTCAGCTAATATACAGGAATACTAATCTGGACACATTATTAATTATGCCTGACTTGCCAGACCTAATAAAGATACTCTTGATGCAGAGATTATTACTAGAGGTTACAAGCAGTATAGGCAGCTGCTTTCTGTGTTTTCTAGCACTGCTACTACACTTAATTTATCAAACCAAAAAATCTATTGAGCTTTTAAAGAGTTTAGTTTGAGTTAGGTTCCACTTTATCAATCTTTTATATTTTCTGAAAATGGCAAATATATGATTGACACTTTGTTTTATTTGACACTTTAAAATTTTTAGGTCTGTGTATGTCTAAAAATACAGGGTAGCTCAATAAATGAACCGATTCTAATCGGCCAAATACCGCAAAAACTTTAATTATGGGGCTCCCACTAATTACCAGGCTCCTTCAAATTTGAGCACTTATGACTCGCCCCAGAATCGATACTTTGCAAATGTGTTTTTTACGTTTTTTACTTCCACGAGCTGTACCGATTCTATTTTTAAGACTTTGGTTGAGCATCTGAAATTCCAAGATCGACTTGAGAAAACAATTCTAAATTAGAAAAATTATTTAGTCACTCTTTAGCCACTCTACATTTCTTTGTAATGGCATATACAGTCGAATGTCCCAACAACGAACACTTTATGGACCGGGCTCAGTCATTCGATAATGAGAGAGTTCGTTATTGGGAGATGTTTGTTAATGAATCGTTCACGTACTTCGAGTGTGAGTTCGTGTTTAAGTTTGAGTCCAAGTTCGAGTTCAAATAAAAGATGTTCACGTAGCCGAAAATAGGAAAATAACATCCGACACCTTCTTTGACTCTATTTTTCAAGTTTTTTGCCATAGCTGATTCATTAGTCCTGTCCGAAATATCGCGAGGATTTTCGATTTTACCGGTTCTTTTTCAGAAACGCGATAATTTTGCTATTTAGACCCGCAACGCTAGATATATCGTAGCCTATTAATATTTAGGCAGTAATATGGAATTAAGTGATTTTTTCATACAATTAAAAAAATAACGTAAACACACGTCCATTTTTTTGAAATGAATACTTAGCCAAATTACCCATTAAAGGACCATGAAACTTGATAAGCATAGCAATTTGCAAAATTTGAATAAGCGCGGGGCCACTCTAATTTTGTCAATAATGTTTTCGAATTTTTTTTGCATGCATACAAAATTTGAATAGTATTTATTAGTCAATGTAGAACACTAGCTTATAATAGCAATGGAAGTTGTGTAACCCGTCCAATCTGGCATTGTCAAGCGACGTTGTGCTCGACTAGTAAATGGTTCTATACTTTGAAAAAAATTCAAATGAAAATGCAAATGAAAGAAAATATTATTAATAGGGTTGTTACACAGTTAACTCGAATTTTCAAAAACTTTTGAGCCTATTTCAGTGGCTACACAGTGATATAAAAATTTCTTCATTCAGTTCACAAAAATTGATCTATTTTGATAAAAACAATTTCGAAACAAACTCGATTTCGAGTTGTCTGATTCGAAATTATTTTTATCAAAATAGATCAATTTTTGTGAACTGAATGAAGAAATTTTTATACCACTGTGTAGCCAGTGACCTAGGCTTTTTGTTGTGGGGTCACATACTCAAAATTTTGTAAAAAAAAAATACACAAAAACATCAAAAAAAAGTCAAAATTTTTTGAAAATTCGAGTTAACTGTGTAACAACCCTAATTATTAACAAAATTATAATGGTCCAGCGCAAATTCAAATTTCGCAAACTGCTCTGCTTTCCATGGTCCTTTAAAGGGGGATAGTTGATACCTTTTCACAAGTTTGGACCAGATGACAACAATGCGAGTCAAAAAATTGAATTATTGATAGAAAAAACACGAAGAACAAAAAAATTTGAGAATTTGAAAGGGTGAATAAATATTTTAAAGATGCACATTAGTCACAGCCATTTTAGACATATATACAGGGCTCTCAACTCAAAATTTCAAAAATCAGACAAATTACACAAAAAATCAGATTTTGGGATCAAAAATCAGATTTTTTACGCAACGACAAATCAATCGTTCAAGGCATTTTATTTCTACATTTTTACATCAATCAATAACATTTTCAAACAAAAAAAAACATAAACAATTTATCACTCCCATTTCTCTCCTCCTTGAATTTTCTTTCGTAAAGTTTCATCCTTCATCAGTAAATTGTAAACATCGGCGCAGTCCATATCGAAATTAACACGCACTTGGAGAAGAGCCTTGACAGTTTCGACTTGCAGCGAGTTCCTTGTATCAGTCCACTGCGCCTTGCACAAAGAGAAGACCCGGTCGACCAACGCATTTGCCAACTGAATTGAGAAGATGATGCTGACCAGACGATAGAGATTCGGGAGAGAGTCGTTGTCCTAAAAGTAAATGTTAAGAAATCTACAAGATTTTCGTAACGAAAATCTCGCTTACCTTGAAGATATTTTGCCACTTCGTTTCCGCTGGATAGACTTTGAAGACATCCTCTGGGATTTGGCGCAGCATTCGATTGACTTCCATCACCTCGTTGAAGAGCTCATCATTGACCGCGATTTCGGGCGCCACTGCTTCCGTGTAGTCGATATTGTTCTCCTTCAGCATGATCCACGAGATGTTGGTCGGCAGGAGCTCGATGCGGAACCACTTGTCAACGTAGTCGGTAACCGTCGTGTAGAAATCCTGAAGGAAGGAGTTACAAAAGCTGACTTAAACAAAAGGCAACCTGGAAACTCGCGCTCAGCCTTTCCTTCACTTTCATGTCCAAACGCTCGAGAGAAGTTGCAGTTGCCGCTCCGAAGAATTCCTTCGCCTTCCGTTCCACTACCTTCTGCTTGAAAGAATCGACGATTTCCACCAGTTCTGGCAAGAGTGCTGTTGATTTCTGAAAACAAGACAATATAAACAAGTAAAAGAAAGCCACGAAACCTGAAGCTGAAGCAAAGGTTTCTCGAAGACGCCCAGAACACTCTGGAGAAACTGCAGAACAGAAAGCGATTCCTCCAACGCGAAGAACTTCTCGAGGTATATCGGCGGCTTGTTGGCGAATCCGAATAGCGCAGTCAGTGGCTCCCACAGCTTTAGAATCTTGTTGATCACTTTTCCCAGCGTCAGCCATCGAGTCGGACCATGCGTCGGAATTGTCTCATAGTTGGTCTAAAAAATGCAAAGTCAATTCGATTCAAAATGAAACGTCAAACCTCGAGAAACTTGCAAACATCCTTCAACTGCTCATGCCGACTTGTCGATCCTTTGAAATAGCTTGCCAGTTTGAAGACGACGGTTTCGATATCCAACGGAAGACGATCTGCACCTTTCTGAGCGGCATTGTGGAAAACGTGAGCAGGGCATCCAACTGGAATAAGATTCTTCTTCTTGAGGAGCAACTTCTTGAAGACATTGATCGGTCCTTGCATTCTCGGTCCTCCTAAGTTCACTGGAGCGTTGTCGGCGCAAAACGAGACGAGATTCTGCCACTTCAGACCATGCTTGTCCAGAATTTGAGCGATAAAGTCGGCGACGAGTTGCGAATCCTCTCCTGGCAAATCCTTCATGTCGAGCAGGCCGACTTGAACTCCCTTGTCAGCGGTAAAGAATCTGCAACGATTATCAATAACAAAGTAAAAAGGAAAACCAACCTGATAACGAGCGGAAACAACTTGATCTCCTTGTGATTTGACGCATCGGTCGAGATAGATAATGGCTGAGCCCCCAGTTCCTTAGGCAGACATTTGACGGAATAAGGCGCTAGCACACCTAAAGATCATAAAAGTAACAAGAAAATCAAAAGAAGAAAGAAACCTGTTAGAATTGCCTTGGTTTTCGCCTGCCCACATCCGAACTTCTTAGCCACCTGAGAGTCAGAGAACATCGTGCGGAAAAGAGCATCAGACGAGCAACAGTCAGTTGAAGAGAAAGCTTGATTGTGAGTTGCAACATGGAAAGCCCAGGCGCCTTCGGCGGCGGAAGTTTTGTCATCGATTGCAGTCGGCGCTGATCGGCTTGGCATAAAGTTTGAAATAGCTCTGAAAACATAAGGCACTAATAAGACATTCAAAGTAAAAGAAACCTTGTAGTATCGGCGGCCTTGGCGTTTTCCTTGTGCTTTTGCTTCTCCTGGTGCACCCTAATTGCGGCTTTGCCCATCGACGTCAGGTTGATTTCATCTTTACACGGGATGCAGAAAGCGTGATAGTCGTCCTTTCCTTTGCGGATCTTTTTGAACTCTGTTTCATATTGCGCTTTGTACTCGTGCTTTGCGTGAGGAGGCATCTTTCTAAAAGAAAACACAACACTATTGAACGAGCAAAATACTAAAAAACAAAAGAATTTGAAAGAAATTGCGCCGCAGGCGAAAATTTTGAATAAAATGTTGGCGGGAATTCGAAAATTTGACAAGTTTTTATTTCTTTTTGCAGAAATCAGACAAATCAACCTTCTTTTTTCAAAATCAACCCTTTTCTGATAAATCAACCTTTTTGAAAATCATCAGATTTGACCTGCTAAAATCAACCCTTTTCTGATTAATCAACCCATTTGAGAGCCCTGCATATATATTAGATTTTTTGTAATTTTTAATAGTTTAGATTTTTATAAATTTTTGAAACGCATTTATAAAACTACCAATTACATGTGTTTAAACATTTCAAGAATCTTTTAGTCAGCCCGCTGTCAATTATTTTGAAAGTCAAAAGATCAAAAAAGTATATATTTAGCCTATTTTTTAATCGGATTTGTATCGCCTTAGCCCGTCTTTTATTGCCTAATTTATAGTCAAAAAACATTTTAACCTTAGATTTGCTGGTCAACATCCAAACCTCATGCTCCGCCCACAGTTATCTTAGTCTCTTTCGCTTTGGTGGGGCTGCACAGATTATTGTATTCGGCTGCTAGTTGACAACATTAGACAACATCTCCTTGTCCCCAATCTGCAAAGTTCTGTCAATTGCTGGCCATAAGGTTGGTCCGCACCTAAAAAAAGTTGGAGCACACCAGCCTATCTACCCGTAACAATAAAAGCAGGCTTTTGCCGTCCTTTTTCCTCTAGCAGGCTATGACCAACAGAGATGGCCAGGCGGAGATGCTTGGCGGTCTGAGCAAAGGTCCTTGAGAAGAATTATTACTATTATATTATTTATGCAATAGCCGGCCCCCCTTTTTTGGGTGACCTTCTTTTTAAGTTGTCGTTGCCTAAAGTCCAACCTGTTCCTTTTTAGTAAGAAAAGATTGTATTGAAAAATATTTTTTGCTTATTAGCTAGGTTTGAAAAAAAAATTCATTGTCGTTATACTTAGAAATTTATTTTAGTCTTAAGGAAAAATAATAGAAAACAGAAATTAAAGTTTTGTTATAAATAACAATTTTATCAGTCAGATCGTACTTTAGACCATGTGATTAGTGTCTGGACTCTGGATGGAAGAGCTTGTGACTCAGAATCATTTAAACTCACGAGAAAATTTTGAGATTGAGCTAAAAACTGAAACTTGTTGTGTTTCAATCTAAACTTGTTGTGTTCATTCATCTTCTATGCCATTTTTTAACGAAAATATGAAAAATTTAATAAAATATAGTCAAACCTCGGTTATCCGGCACCCTAAATCTTCTATGTTTGGCTGGTATTTATCTAGCTTTTTGTTATCGACACCCTCGATTGTACGGCCACTTAGTTATCCGGCATTTAAAACCAGTCCCAAGGGGTGACAGACAAGTTTGACTGTTTGACGAAATTACCGGAAAACACGCGCTTACTATACTTGTGTTTTAACTGAATGTTAGTTCTTATTCTAATTATATCGCTTATAAATGGCACTTATAACAAGCTAATTCAATAATAAAATAACAATAGAAAAAGCTTCTTAATCTGCAAACACTTACTAGCTCCATAATAGGAGGCATAATTATGATGAGCATTACTATTCGATTGACCCTGAAAATAAAAATCTATCCTTATGGTTAAAAGACCTACAATAATAATTATTTTTTGTTTGTTTTTAGATTTCAGTAATGAAAATTTATCGATATTAGGCAATATTATACCCTTTTGTGCCACGTCTAATGCTGGCCTACCAACTATTGTTTGTTATAAATTAATATCTTATTCGATTCAAAGATGTTTCTAGTTCCTAGTTCCTATTTGGAAATCCTATTGTTGTTATCTGTATTGACAGCTGTAATTGTTGATAGGTCTAGTGACTCGGTGGAAATCAATGTTAAGCTACAGGAGCTCAGGATTGGACAGTAAGTTCAAATTTTTTGATTAAATAACGACATTAAAACAAAATTATTTTAAAAACAATTTTTTTGCAATAAAAGCCGTTACTATAGGCTGGAAATAAGTAACTATATTTCTTTTCATATACATGCACGTAGAATTATTTAGAATGTTCAAGTATTTCATGTTCTCAACATAATTTTTTCAATATCCTCCTTTTAAGTCAAAATTTAACATGTTGGATTTGTGGTTGTGATTTATTTGGAGTGGGTATGTGTGCCTCCCACTGTGATCTTAATTCTTTTTTTTGAAAAGACCATTTGCTTTAAGCAAAATGAATAAATTAAAGGATATACATTCGGAAAAGGTGCTATTCATTCAAATTTAAATTAGTTTTGGTGAAGTAAAATATTGGCTAATTTTTACAATTAATTCAGTACCTTGAAAGTTTACTGCACTAAATGCACATAAACATAAAATACAGCTCATTTCTTCAAAAATTTGCGAATGACAGTTATTCTAGAAAAAGTATCCGTAGAAATCTTGGCTGTAGCATTTTTGTGTACTAGAAAATATAAAAAAACGAAAATTAACGAAAATTAAGTTACACTCCAAATTGTTTTAATTAAAAAAATCTTTTGCATCCGAGAATTTAATTTACACCATTCAATTTTTCGATTGTTTCACTTATTTTTTTTAATACATTTATAATTTTTATGTCATTTTTTGAAAATAAGGAATATATAGCTGTAGTAAAGAGCTCCTAGATTAAAATTAGTGTTGGGGTGCGGACGGGTAAACCCGCGGGTAACCCGCAATTTATTCCAAAAATATCTGTTTTTGTAGCAACAAGTTATTGTTTCGTTGTCTTTATTTGTCTTTCATTTGACTTGCTGTTTTCTCGCTTTATTGTTGCGTGCTACTTATTGTTGCATGCATTCCTTACGTTGCGCAGATCAAAAATATTTGGATTCAGAAAAACATGGTGCACAACATCTGGAAAATAGATCTCTCTTTAAAGAAGGAAGGAAGCAAGAATGTTGTCATTTGCAAAGCCTGCCATGCCAACAAAACAAAGAAATTTGAACTTAAGATCGTGGACAGAAGCATCTCAACTTTAATTCGTCATCTGAAGCAGCACGAGGAATGCAAAGAGAAGTTCGAAAAGCTGGATTATAATTTCAGTGAAGCTATTGGCATGGAGAGTCTTGTCGTGCGCCCTTCAGGTTTTTTTTATTCATTAGGTCATCTAGGTGGTTTGAGCTTATTAGACAAGAAGGTGATCAATTACGTAGCCGAAAATTGCGTATCATTCAACTCCATCGAAAGCCGGTCGTTCATCTCTCTTTTCAACCGCAACAATCCTACGGAGAAGCTAAAGAAGCGCCAGCACTACTCAGAGTTTATTCTTCCTCGTGCCTATGAAGCAGTTGTGAGCATGATCAAGTCAAAACTGGACAAAAGCAAATAGCTTTCCTTCACAACAGACATCTGATCTTCACAGTCGGGTTACTCTTTTATCAAATAATTAAAATAGTTTTTATAGTCTTAATTGTTTTTGATGGTTTTAGCCTAACAGCGCATGGAATGGATCAAGAGTGGAAGCGGATCAAAAATGTGCTAGCTATTCGAGAACTGCCAGGGTGTCACACTGCCGACAACATAAACAACGCCATCAAGAACATCCTGCAGGAATGGAAGATCGGCCAAAGTAAATGTCACGTGTTTCTAAGAGATGGGGCGGCAAATATGAAGAAATCATTTGAAGGTACCTCTCTGTAATTAATAATTAGTAATTATTGATTAGTTATTGATTTACTCCTTAAGGATCGTTTGAACACGCCGATTGTGCTGCGCACAAATTGAATATCGCCGTCAAATCAACGATCTCTTCCAGTAACCCGTCAATTGAAAATTTTTTGTTCAAGTGTCAAAAGATTGCCGGCGATTTATCCTTGTCGAATCTAGCTAAGGACTTATTGCGTGGAATTCAATCAGATGCAGGAGTACAGTTGAACCGAATCAAACAGGTAACAGTAATCTAGTTTTATGATTTTTCGACTTGTCTTTATCATTGTCATTGAAGGATGTGGTGACGCATTGGAATTCAACTTTGGAGATGGTGGAACGTTTGCTAGAGCAAAGAAGGGCCGTTCAAATCTACTTTTCACGTCACGATGCAAGCTATGGATCTGTCAGCCAATGAATGGGAAATTCGAAAGCGAATAGTGCAACTTCTAGAGCCAGCGGATGCTTCTACAATGGACATGTGCAAAGATGATTCTCACCTGGGACTTCAAATTGCAATTTCTGGGATGCTGCTTAAGAAAGTGAATGAAGCTCTGGTGCCTGAGCCGCACAATGAGATAAATCTTCTGGTGGAAAAGATCGAATCTAGGTTTCAGATGCTAGATTATAAAAAATAAGTGTTAAGATTTCTGGTAAAGCTATTTTAATCACACTTTCTTAGGAATTACGGGTTGGAGTTAGCAAAAACCGATGTTTTAAAGACAGCTGTGAATTCCGTCGATGCGCGAAGCAATGTCTCTCGAGTGAATATCAACCGGTGGAGGAAGCCTTGGTGGTCGATGAATCTGTGATGGAGGAGCCAGCAATCAAGAAGCCGATAAGTCTCTTTGCCCGACAAGTGAATATCAGCCAGAAGGAAAACACGCCGCGTCCAACTACCACTTGGCAACAGAACCTGGAATTTGTAAGTGTCAAGTGTTTTTGCTTCTTTGTACTTTGCTTATTGTCATTCCTTTTTTAGGAAATTGTATCGTACAACGCCGAAAAGCCTGTGCCGCTGGAATCGAATCCTCTCGTATACTGGTAGAATAATGTGGTGCGCTTCCCGATCTAAAGCAGCACCTAAATTTCTCTCAGCACAGTCTACTTTCCATTCAAGTGAGCAATTGTTCAGTCATGCGCGAGATGTGTTCCACTACAAGAGAAGCCAGCTGGATCCTTACAATGCAGAACAATTAATTTTTTTGAACCGTGCACTCATCGATGTTAACTTTACTTATTGAATTGTTTTGATTGATTGTTTGAATTTTAGCGATAAAGAAAAGTCTAAGCTGATATATCAGTAGCAGTATGAAAAACCCGCAGTTTTCTTGGCGAGTTACCCATTACCCGCAAATTTCTAAAAACCCGCCCGAAAACCCGCCCGCACCCCTGGTCCGCAACACTAATTAAAATTATCCAAAATCAAAGTTTCCTGTCAAACACACCCAAAACTGCTCAAAAAATGCTGATCTTTGGTTTTCGATTAAATCGGCAATTCGACCCTACCGGAGTATACCCCCAAATGAAATTTTTTTTAAAGTGTTTCCAAACACCCTATATCAACCTAAAATCACCTCAGAAGTTCAAAAAAGGGTACTTGTTTAGTTTAGGCCCCCCCCCCAAATCACCAACAATAAATTGTAAACATCAAATTTTTTTATTCGCAAACATATAACAACGCAATTTGCGACCACAAAGAGCAAACATGGGGCGAAGAGCAAACATGGGGTTTCACTACAAGGGTGCGTAGGAACCTTGCCCCATCCCACTCTTCTCGGACTGCAAATACTACTAAAAACTGCCTAAAAATTGCCTATGATACTACTATCTAACAGTACTCGCTTAAGTACTTTAAAATTGTAGCACCTTCGGGCCATAGTACACTGGGAGTAGTGTATAAAGAAAGTTTAGTGGGAGAGAGTGTTGTAGTGGTGTGGTGGTGGTGAGTGGGGTGATGTGGTAGTAGCTTCTTCTATACCAGATTTTGAAAATGGGGGCCTAAACTAAACAAGTACCCAAAAAAGACATTATTTTTGTGTTCTGGTCAATAAAAAATTGAGTTTCGGGCATTTTGAAATTTCGACCATTTGGCTGTTTTACCATGTTTTGGTCACTGGAGCTGGGCAAAAAGAGCCTCTAAATGCATTTTTGATCAAGAGTCTTGCTCGGAATTATGTCTAAGGTAAGTGAGTGCGCGCATCTCTAACCCCTTCGGGGGCGCAGGGGGCTTGGTTTCTTGGGGTTGAGATGCGCACACCCACATACCTTAGACACAAATCACTCGAAAGGGACTCTGGATGCATGAAAAATGTATGCATACCAGAGTTTCTTTATGCGGTAGGCCCCAGTTAACAAAACTATGTTCAAATTCCATCTTTTTGGGGCCAAGGTACCCTCAACATCTGATTTACTAAGTTATAATAAACAGAAATCAACTAAAAATACCAAAATTCAAGATTTAAAAAAAATCGACTTTTTATAAAAAAAAGTAGGTGAAAACACCTTTTTTATCGTGTTCAGCGTGTAGGAAATGCTTAAAAATGGTTAAAATGGTGTTTTGAAAAAGTTTAAAAAAAATTTCATTTGGGGGTATACTCCGGTAGCGCCGGCAATTCAAATCGGAAATTAACAAAATGCCAAAAAAAATTGGAATCCCTGTTATATAGTAATTACAACTTCTGAAAATACATTCTGACGACTGAGCTATTTTGTTCTAACGTTTGACCCTGTAATTACATTTGTATTTTGCAATCTTTGAAACATCAAGAGCACCATATATTATTTACTTGTGTTAGCAGGCCACTGATCTGTTGTTCAATGCCATTGCTTGTAGAATGTGTCAATCAAATTGGTGGCAAAGTTGAGGGACCACTAAACATGCTGGTCTAGTTGTTGTCCACACACCTACCACACATACGCACCTTTTTTGCAGAGATATACACCGAAGATTATCTCCACTAATATCTCCTCTTTTTTGACTTAAAAGAACAGCAGGGGAGCTTCTATTTTTTATTGGTGTGATATATTGTGGTTGCGCAACAGCTTTAGCTTTTGTTGATTGCTAAGGCTCAAAAGCAGTTCACAGAAAAGTTAAAAAATAATTTAGGAAAGTTTCGAAGGTTCCAGTGGCGGAGTTAGACTCTAGAAGGTGTTTATTAATTTGTATTGGAAGGATTGTGCCTTTCAAATCTGTGAAAAATAGTTTCCTTGTTTGTGTGTTCAAAGGATTAGTGTTACCCTCAATGTAATTTATATGTGGGCCGACAAAGGGGGTAACCACCACAACTGCACACCTTCCTCGTCGGTAAAAATCAATGGTGTTGGGGATGTTGCGTTCCAAGTTTTAGTCCTTAAGTGCACAACTTGGTTGACTTAAAACATATGAAATTCAATACTTGCTCTATTCATAATAACTAGTTACTCACATTTTATAAACTTGTGCAAGTAGCAGTCAATTAGAAATCACTTTTAGAATTAAAATAGCACTTTGTTTAGTTAATTAGCAATGTGTCAAAAACGTTTATCTTAAGTTTGCATATAAACTAATAAAAATATTAAAATCTTGTATAAATTTTCCTAACGAAAATGGCATGTGTACCAGTAGCCTTTATTTTAATATGGATTTTTGACCATTTTTTGTCTAATATCTAATAAATTTTTTATTTATTTTTTGTTGGCTGTTCGGAAAGTTCCTGTGGATTTATTTAAAAAACAATTGACGCTACTCGGTTATACTCTTCACCCAATCGACTTTTTCACTAATGGTCAAAAACCATTTTTAACACTCCGAACGCCGAGCGGCACATTTGCGTAGTTGGACTCAGAATTTCGCACTGAACACGATGGTGTATTCGGTTTTTTGGAATTTTCATCAACAAAATTTTGCTAGATTTGATTTTCTTTGCAGACTCAGAATCTCCATGGAATTTTCTAGAAAATAGTACACTGTCCACACTCAGTTGGTTCAGTGTAAAAAAAAAGTTATAGCCCTTTGAAGATGAGTCCTCATCAAATGGCTGACTCTATAATCTTTGGGGTTTTTGTCGACAGTGAATTTTCAAAAAATTTCATCAAAAGATAGCCCTGAATCTCTTCTGCAGAATGCATTTCACATCTTGAAAATATCATCAGTACAGTCGACGCTCGATATAACGACCCCCCGATATAACGTCCCGCTCGATATAACGTCCACCTGGACTTCATTTGGTTGGTTCATGAAGAAATTAAGCCAAAGTGACGCTCTATATAACGTCCGCTCGATACAACGTCCAGCTCGATATAACGTCCAGATCGGCCGGTCCCAACTGTATTAAATACTTTCGATATAACGTCCATGTCGATCCGGTCCAAATTTTCACTTGTTCCGACACGAAATATTTAAACAATAGTTGGAAAATCGTCATTTTCTCGTCTCTCAATTTTTTTTCGCACAATTTTCTGTCTCGCTCTTGTGGTGTGGTTGCTGTTGTGTAACTTGATTTTATTTTAGCAATCTACTCACAAATGGGAACTACAGTAAAGAAGCGCCGTGTTATCACCTTGGAAGTCAAGAAGCAGATCATCGATTCGTCGGCGGGAAAATCGTCATCTCAACTCAGCCATCAATTCGATATACCGAAGTCAACGATTAAGACAATTCTGAGTGACAAGGATGCTATTCTCAGTGCTATTGAAGAAGGAAGCGAGGCAAAGCGGGCTCGGATGAAAACAGCGAAGCACAGCGATCTCGAAGAAGCGGTTTTACGATGGGTCAAAACGTTGAGAAGCCAAAATGTTCCAATAACAGGAGCTCTTTTGGTGGTAAGAGTTTATGAGTTATTCTCCGGCTTCTGGTCTGAACTTCCTTTTTAGGAAAAAGCAAAAGAATTGGCGCAAGAGTTATCAAAGCCGCTAAGGAAGGTGCTCAAATCCAAACCAAAGCCGCTTACAAAGGAGAATGCAAAGATCGAAGCGAAAGCGGAAGAGCTAGAAGGTTTTCAAGGAAGCGATGGCTGGCTCGGAAAATTCAAGCATCGGCACTCAATAGTTTTCAAAAGTACTCAAGGCGAAGCAGCAGACATTGATTTGGGGGCTCTCAGCAACTGGCAGCAAGACGTTTTGAAGGAAGCTATTTCTAAGTTTTCACCGGACGACGTTTTTAATGCTGATGAAACCGGACTTTTCTGGCATTTACTTCCGAACAGGACCTTGGCTTTCAAAGGTTGGCTTTCATTTCTGCTTTTGTGTTAAGTTTTGCTTCAAATTGGCTTAGGTGAACGTTGTACTTCGGGCAAAAAGAGTAAGGAAAGAATTACTGTGCTGGTTGGGTCAAACATGAGTGGAACAGAAAAAATGCCTTTACTAGTTATTGGAAAGTCAGCAAATCCTAGGTGCTTCAAAAATGCTCGGGTGCCAGTCGATTACAAGGCAAACAAGAAGGCGTGGATGACGGGTAGAATATTTTGTGAACGGGTTGGGCTCTTATCTTTGATCTTTTTTAGCGGACCTGTTCGAGACGTGGCTTAAGGAGTGGGATCGTAAGCTGAAACGTGAAAAAAGAAAAGTTCTCCTCTTTCTCGATAATTTCAGTGGTCATTGCAACATCAAGTTAGAGCAAATAACGGTGAAGTACTTCCCGCCGAACACGACAGCCGTGTCTCAGGTTTACTTTTATAATTCAACAGTCTTCCAACACTCTTCTTTCTTTCAGCCAATGGACCAGGGAATCATACAAAATTTGAAAGTGCATTACAGGCGTAGTCTTCTTCGCGAGCGAATCTCGGCAATCGACGCAGGCATCGACTTCAAGTTCAATTTACTGATGGCGCTTTATCTTCTTCGGCGTGCTTGGAGGCAAGTGAAACCGAAAACAGTGAGGAAATGCTTTCAAAAGGCGGGATTCGTAATTAATGAGCAGGTTGGATTACATGTATTCTGTCCATTTGATCAGTGAAAAGATTGTCGAATTTAGGAAGTAGAACAAGTACCGGAAGACAACCGGGATGATGACCTCAACATTCTTTGGGCCGAATTGAAAGCTGCGGGAGAAGCAGGAGGCGTGGAATTGGAGGACTACATCGCAGCTGATCAAAATCTCGTAACCGGTGGATTACTGACGTTAAAAGAAATTGCAGCATCCGTCTCAACAACTAATGTCGAAGAAGAGGACAGCGACTCTGACTTGGCTGAAATCGAAGAAGAGGAGCCAGAACAGCCGCCGGTCACAAATTGGGAACTTAAGAAGCATTTGCTAGCAGTCCAGCGCTACATCCAAGCCAATATTGCCGAGCCTGTCGTGCATGAATTGTTTGAGAAATTCGACGACTTCCTGGCCAATGAACGTGTAAAGAGAATGAAAGAGAAAAGTATTTTTAATTACTTTGCTCCTGATTAGTTATTGTTATTGATATGTTCTCATGGCAGCCTTCTATACTATCATAAAATGTGGTGTTGAGTGTTGGTATCAGGATTTATTCTTTTTTGAAAAAGTGGTGGAATGCGTGTAAGAGTTAATTGAAGTGATAGTTGAGTTTGTAACAGCATTTGGATAAAAAATTTACTGTTTGCTTTTTGAGTTACGCTGAACTTAGATTAATTTTCATTGAAATTAAACAAAGCAAGAATAGCCCCCGAGCTAGTTGATATGTATGTTTAAATAAAACTTACTGCAAAAAACTCGATATAACGTCCATTTAATGGTTTGTAGATAATCTCCGCTCGATATAACGACCCCCCGATATAACGTCCGCTCGATATAACGTCCACTTCGGTCCGGTCCCCAGGTGGACGTTATATCGAGCGCCGACTGTATATAAAAAGTTATAACCATTTTTGGTACTTTCGTGCCAAGACAAAAATTCAAAAAACTTCAAACTTTCAGAAGGCTCTAGCAAAATTTTGTTGACGAAAATTTCAAAAACCAAAAACACCATCGTGTTCAGCGCGAAATTCTGAGTCCAACTACGCAAAAGTGCCGCTCGGGGTTCGGAGTGTTAAGTAATAATTTTGCTATGTTTCAAAAATATGTTTAGAACAAACATGCCACTTTTAACAACCCGACAAAACGTTATTTTAAATCGTGAAAAAATTGTTCGACTGGCTTTTTTGCGTTTATAAATCATGCGTGAAATTCCAATCAAATGATTTTAAATTAGTTTGCAGTCATGCAGTCACAACTAATTATTGAATTCACATAGACCAGCAGCCCATTAGAATACCAATAAATATGAAAAATTAATTATAACACTTTTTGCTCCGCCAAACTCATCTTATATATATATATATAGTCGGTAGTGTCGGTGGTGGTGGGAAAATGCATTGGATTAGTAGTGGTAGTTCTCATCATCAGTGTTCAAGGACATATCAACAAATATGTAGAACATGAAAAGTCAAACTTGGACACATAAAAATGAAATTAAAAATTAAAATCTGTTGCAGGAAAAACGTCTGCCCGCATGAACAATTAGAAGTAGTGACAGTGAAAGAGCCATGTGTGCAAGCCTACACCAAATATGTGCGCTCCAGGAAGCCCACGTGCAATGGGGCGTTTGCCAGTTGCACAGTGAGACAACCCAAGTCAGTCTACATTTACATTCTAACAACACTGACATTTGTCAATTTTGGCCATTTAAGTGACATTTTCAACATTTGAATTAAAGAAAAAATGCCATTAAAATTTCTCATATGTCAGTGACATTTTAGAACTTGAGCGACATTTATTTGTCACTTTGAAAACAACACCAGTGAACAAAAGCCAGTATTTATGTCGATAAGATAAAACTTTAAAGGGGCATGCCCGTGCGTTACAAAAAGTTAAGGCAGGGACAAGCAAATTTTTTCAAACCGTCCCAATTTTCAACAGTTTTGTGTTAAAGCTGATATTGATGACCTTATACAACTACGTTACTTCAAAAAATTGTATCTGATCTTTTTTTCGAAGAAACACTTAATTCGTCTCAATTTCAGAACCTTCTACTACCGAACCTACAAGAATGTGACAAGGCACAAAAGACAAACTCAACCGGATTGTTGTCCTGGATGGGTGCATTTGCCTGGTCAGATGGGCTGTCTCAAACGTATGTTTTAGCAGCAAAATACAAGAATTTTGATGCCGACTACTGTAAAATTGTTTATTGGATAATGTGTGCAAGTAATATATATTGGGGGACATCGCAGCCATTAGGTTGACTGGCCACTACTGACAAATATGTTAAATATGCAAATGTGAGCACCATTAATCCTGTTGGCTTTATTCCTTGCTTTGCGCGCAGTCAACCTTTGGACAAGCTGTTGGGTGAAATCTAAGTATTAAATCTTTGAAGTTTAAACCCAAAGACAGCCGCTGGTCAAATGATGTTTTTAGGATGCATAAAATTCGAGAAGAAAAAAAATTGATTAATGAAAATGTTTAAATTTTTTTGCAGAAAAAGTTTTGAAAACCATATTAGCGAGGACTCGCAAGTTTTTTGACAAAAATTAGAGGACTTGGCTTTTTAAATTTATTTATTGGGTTGAACCGTAAGCAATGTCTTTTTTAAATGGTTTTTATGTAACCTGTTATGATCATTTTTTAATACGTCATACACTTTTTGATAGCCCTTTTTTTGGCCTTTCTAATGAGCCATCATTTGTTTACTAATAATAAAAATAGAGGGTAGAAGTGCTCAAAAGAAATGAGGTTCACCAATGGGCACTTAAGGGAGGTACATTCATCGTTTTAACTCGTCAAAAGTATGATCCAGAATTTGGCACTTGTAATAACGTAAAAAGTGGGAAGCCAACCCACTAGGCTACACGTGTAGAACTCATAGAATAGTAGTAATTTTATGCATATGTAATATCTCCCCTTTTAAAACGAATGCATATTTCAATGGACTTTGTGAACCTTTCACCTTGGCTGCTAGAACTCAGAGAAATTACCTTATACTTTATAAAGATATATCCCTCGTGCAAGTTAGTTAGCTAGCACGGCCATGAAATATACTTATTGTTTCATTTTACTCAAATGTAACAGCACTTTAACAACAACTTAGTGCTATCTTGTAGCGCACTTCAAGAGCTACATCACCTATTTAACAGAATAATTTTTTGAAAATATGGGTGTTGAGATATGGTCTTTTGAAAAAAACAATTTCTTGAAAAAATTACCAAAATCCGAAAAAAATTGGAAAAACTTAGATTTTGGTCATTTTCTTTAAAATATTTATTTAATATTTAAAAAACACACAAAACTCAACACAACTACTTTACAAAAAAGTGAATACTTTAGATCGGAAATTTTAATATGAAACTTTAAAAATCTCGTTCGGTTTCTAAGATTTCTTAAAAAACCGGCTATACTATAGAATTAAAACCCCCCAACGCAAATTTTACTTTTCCTCAAGGGGGAAAGGACCCGTCTCGTATTGATTGTCGTGCTCTGAAACGGCACGGAAACACTTTGGTTTCTGAGGAATCGAAATGCCACGAATGCCATAATCGATACAAACAAAATCCATAATCAATACAAACTGAGGTTCAGATGGATCATTTGTCCCAAGACAGCGATGATTCTACACATGCAGCATTTTCTGTTAAAAAGCCCCAGAGCTTATGTATTATATATTTCTATATCCTAAAAATCCTGAAATTGTCAATCAAAAAAGGCCTTAACTCTAAAATAATGTGAGGGTCTTCTATTATAGAAAATATGGCAGGAGCAAATTTGCACATTTTGACATCCTTCTCTCAAAGCAACAAAAAATATGCTGCTGCCATATACATTCCTGCCAATAATTATTGAAAAGTGTTAAAGCCATTATTTTTCCACAAAAAAGTTAACAAATATACTTTTAAGATCATTGTCGCTTCGCAGCCAAAAGAAGCACACCCAACATTGCAAAAGAAGTGGAACCTACAGATTAAAGAAACTCTTGTGTGTTCACGTTTTTATACGCATACAGAGAGGATGTTAATATCTCGCTATAGAAAATGTCTCGCTACAGCAGTTTTTTACATGTCTAATATTGTACAAGACAATTTTAGTTTTGACACTTAGTCGTAGCCTTAGGCGCAGGGTAGGCTCAAATGTGTGGTTTTATGCGAAAAATAACAAAACAAAAAAATTATTAGTAATTGTAGCGAATTGAATGCTTAGCCAGTCGTGGAGACACTTTCGAGTGATTTTTGTCTCAGATATGCATGTGTGTGCATCTTAACCCAAATCCACCAAGCATCCTGCAACCCGAAATGGCGAGCTACTAATGAGCAAGACTTATGATCAAAAATGCATCTGGAGTCTCTTTTTGCGTAGCTCCAGTGGCCGAACCCGGGTAGAATACCATGATAAATGGTAATTCTGGGTTTTTAGAATATCTGGATACCCTTTCAGTTTGGTTTGTCTTGGTATCCCAAAGCAAAAAGTCAAATTTTGGTCAAAAAAAATTTTCGAAAGTGTCTTTCCGGTCCCTAAAAACATGTTTTCCATCGTTTACACGGCTTAAAACTGCCTTAGAGGTGTTTAACACCGGGTTTCGTCTAGGTACAGTAGTGTACTCCGGCCTTTTATTTTGGCCTTAATTGATTAGATTAATAAATTACAATTTTTGAAATGATTCAAATTTAGCCAATTGCACCTCAGATGTGTGCCATAACGGAGGCAGTTGTATAAAAGGCTTTAGTTTAAACGGTTCACCAGCAGAGCAGTTGTGCTATTGCCCCCATGGATTCCAGGGAACCACGTGTCAATATGGTCACCAATTTGCTACTATTTACACATCTTATAACAAATTGTGTTTTAGATGTGAATGAATGTGTAGTTGAGAACGGAGGTTGTCATCATGAATGCATCAATGGTTAACAACCTAAACACATCATCAATAGTGACAATATAATATTTTTAGTTATTGGGAGTTTCTATTGCCGATGCTATCCCGGCTATCAGGTAAACGAGGCGTGAAAATAATGCTCATTCTCCAGTCACCATCTTTCAGCTCGACCATGACAACGACAAAACTTGCATTGGTAGCTCTAGATTTGCATTTATAATCTATCTTTGTGGTCTTAGACATAGACGAGTGCAGTACCGCAAATGGTGGCTGTGAACATCGTTGTGTAAATAGCCCTGGAGGATTTAGATGGTAATCCGTTTGAATTAGGTAAGCCACAAGACCACTCTCCATTTGCAGTGAATGCCCGTCCGATAAGCAGCTCGCATCTAATGGTCGCTCTTGTGTCGAAAAAAACTCATGTGATGTGGAGAATGGAGGTTGTGAACATGGTTGTGAGGAAAGAGTTGGCAGGTTCTATAGATGTAGATGCAGAAGTGGATACCTGCTAGACGAGAAAGACAAGAGGTCTTGCCATCGTAAGCATTTCATCACTAAGTTCACATCCAAAAATTTTATTGGTTCTTATGCATTATCAGGACTACCTGGTTTTACTGTCATTTATGCGTCCCACGATATTGAAAACATATTAATTTTAATTATGGTTATCGTCCATGCTTATTCTTGCAGTTTCGGCTAGATGGAAGCAGCTTGTAATTTTGTATCAGTTTGACACTCTCTTCTTCTCCTCTCGGCAATTAGCGAAACTTCATACCTAAAACTCAACCGAAATTATTAACAACAATTCTAATAATACCAACAAGGTGAACAAAACAATTCAGTTCTGTTTCTGGGTATTTTGATGTCGCGTCAAGACAATTTTGTGCATTCATTAGCATAAGTGACAGTAAAACCAGGTAGTCCCGATAATGCATAAGAACCATTTTATTTTTAGCCATTGATCCATGTGTTGAAAACAAAGGAGGTTGTCACCAGCATTGCGTCAACCACAATGGGCAAGCTATATGCCAGTGCTATCCCGGCTACTTCTTGCATCGCGACCAAAAGAGCTGTATAGACTGCTCGTTTAATCCAGACGAACATCAATGCAAATCCTCAAATGAAGTGTCCTTGCTAGCCAGTTCTTGTGAAGATGGTAGAAATGGAGGATGTGACCACTATTGTCTGCCTCAACCAGACAGCGAACGCCACATTAATTGCCTATGTCGAGATGGATACCAATTGCAGGAGGATGGATTCAGTTGCAAAGGTTGGTATTACATTTTTCGACTATTTTTACCTAAGGCTCTAAAATTGTTGACTCTCGGTTGTCGACAACAGTCACATTTTTGAAAATTTTGTGTATGTAGCTCCTTGCCCCCTCGACTTTCTCAGGAAAACCGATGATAGTATTTAAGCTACCTGGGATATCTTAAATTCACAATTCATCCTGAAAAACGGAGCGATTATTTGTAGGAAGCAGCTATTTCTCAAATAAACACAATAAAAATGAATTGAAAACAGTAAATTAGACTCCGGTTTTTTCCGAAAATGTGATTGTTTTATTGTGTCACCCTGTACAAACCGGATTTGAATTTAACGCTTCGGAATTTAATTTTGATAGCTTTTGCTCGATTACACCGCCCAAGCAATTAATCAATTTTTAGACATAGACGAATGTTCTGCACAGGCAACTCTGGGTGCTAAATTGTGTGACCAATTATGCATAAACACCAACGGGTCTTTTGAATGCAGTTGCTCTCCTGGTTACATGCTCATCTATGACAGGAGGACTTGTGAAGGTAATAGATCTAGTATTGGGTTGAGTAAATTTACATCTATTTGTGAGTTGAAGATGTAAACGAGTGTATCAACGACAATGCTGGATGCCAACACAATTGCTTCAATACCAGAGGTAGCTACAATTGCAGTTGCAATCAAGGATATCAATTGGCTCAGGACAGGCACTCCTGCATTGCAGGTTAGTTGATATGGGCAGTTTTATTTGGCAAACTTCTCTTTTGGCGACAATTTTAGGAAAATTATTTAAAAAACCGCTTTAGACTGAATTTCATGACAGTATTTTTAGGATCAAATTAAGATCAAAACTAGAATTTCCAAAAAAATTAGAGTTTGACAAAGCTAAGATACACACGGGATAGAAAGACAGAAATCGTCAAAACCAAATTTAAGTTACCAAGGTTCCATCAGAACTAAAATCAAGTCCCGAATTTTCAAAATTGACCTCTAAGGAATTCAGGCTTAGGCTTAGGTAAAAATAAGACGAGCTAAAAACAAGAAACAAGGTTCTGTAAAAAAGATGTTTGTCAAAAAAAATTTTTGGCTGAAAAATCTATTTGCTTTTAATTTACTTATTTCAAATTATTGCTTTCCTACTGGTTGTACGAAGTTTTGTAACGAGACAATTTCGTAACAGCGAACTTTCGCAACAGCGAAATTAATTAACAAATTTTTCTATGTATAGTATACAAAAGATGAATTCTAGCCGGAGTCTTTATACATGCTTTCAGGTATTTTAACTGCTATCCAAACGTATAAAAAATCGGGGGATCAACTCAGTTATCAAAATTTCATGTCATATGACTGATATTTTCTAGCTTATGTGCTCATATAGTTAATAAAGAAAAAAATATGAAAACTGTCGAACAATGATAGAAGGGTCAAAATAAATGAATCAGATCACATCCTGAACTAAAAAACCAGTTCACAGTGAAAAAAAGCTTCGATGATATTCGCTTACGAAAAATATTGTTACGACAGTTTGCTGTTACGAAATTGTCTCTCCTTTGTACAGCCTTCCTACTTTGTTTGCAGTGAATTTGTCTTTATTTGCTTACAACTATTTTATGTTTAGCAATAGCAAAGGAGGAGCATAGATTACCCACAGATGAGACTAAAATTGTGGAGTATTCTTCGATTGCTTCATCTGGAGCATTTATGACAGGCAGCAATAGTAGAAAGAAGCCTGGAGTGCATGTGGAAAGGCTCAAGATACGCGGTTTAGTCACTGTAGCCACAACTTTAGGTGTTGTTTTATTTTTTTCAATTACTTTTCGTAATTGTAGATGTGGTTTGTAAATATGTGCTTTTGGTGCTCTAAACACTTAACCAAACTTCCTTTTCGGGTGTTACTTTATTTGTATTAAGATTGTGAGCATGGCTTCTTTGGACATAACTGCAGATACACGTGTGAGGACTGCAAAAATGGCGGTGAATTTATTATAAATACTTTTCCGTTACAATTTTTTTTTGGCCTTTTAAGGAGGTTGTAACCGATTGAAAAATGGCTGTGAGTGTCTACCTGGTGAGTGCTATTTACAAGATCATTTGGAGAAAAGAATTACAAATGAAATCGTCAATTTGTCCACAAAATTTTTATTATCTCCAATGGTCGAACTAACTATACTGTTAAATCGAAATCGTGTGCTGAAAACTGTTTGTTAAGACTAAAATGTTGATTCGACTAACCGAAATTTTAATTTCTGTGTGGTGCCTACTCCAAAGTGATCGACCCCAAATTTTTGGGAATTATTTTGCATTGGCAAACAGTTTATGCTATCTTTATCAAAATTAGGACAACTCAAGTACAGCTTGAAATTTTGGCGACAGAAAACATACTACCGTATTTTCTCTAATTAACGCCCCGGGGCGTTTATTTTTCAATTGACTACCAGGGGGGGCGTTAATTGGAGAGGGGGCGTTAATTAGAGAGGGGCGTTTATTTTCCAATCAAAAATTCACATAATGATTTCAACCGAAAAGTTTATTCCGAGCTCAACAGGTTAATAAGCAAAATAAAATACAATCCCGATCACACAATGGACTCGTCACTCACATAACCATTCTCTTCATCCTGCTCTGGGTCCACTTCTTCGTCCAATGCTGGCTCTTCTTGGTTCAGTGGCCTAGCGTCTGTGAGAATTTTTTTGATCGCCTGGAACAGAGATTTCCTGATATCAGAAAATCTGATATGATAGCGAAATGATATGACATGCCCTATCATATCATTCGACATCATATCATATCACACCACTATCATATCAGACGGAAATCCCGGGCACCCATATCACATCACTATCATATCATACGAAAGTTTCGATCGCCCATATCATATCACTATCATATCAGATTACCGCAATTTCCCGTGCTCCATTTTCTCCCCTTCTTCAAACCAATTCCACCCTCTTTTACGGACGCCAAAATTATGTAAGCCACTACTGAAGAGCCAATAACAACAAGAGCGCTGTGGAAGGGCAAAGGAAAAACCGTGATTCTCGCTCTCTTTCGGGCACCCATATCATATCAATATCATATCAGACGAAAATTCGGGGGGAGTCATATCATATCACTATCATATCAGACGGAAATTTCAGGCACCCATATCATATCACTATCATATCAGATGCTAAAAATCGATATCAGGAAATCTCTGGCCTGGAATTGGCGTGAATGGAACCTGGCGGCTTCGCGGCGGCGATCACTTGTTGCTTGAAGGACGTAGTGTAGCATCGTTTCTTCTTGGATGTTTCAGCTCCTTCATAGTCGGACTCCTCGCTGGGTCGCTCGATGCGAGGATGACTTTGCTTCATGCTTTGGTTGCTGATTAATTAAGGCTTCTCGAGTTGTAACCGCAGGCTGTACCGGCTCTTCCTCATCAATTATCACCTCTTCAGAGTCACAGTCATATTCCGCTTCGGCTGTCGAGACGGCTTCTGCAATTTCTTCCAATCTAAGTTATCAAATTATCAACCAAAAAATAAAATAAATAAAGCTCCACCTGTCCATCTACGATGAATCCTGCCTTTAGAAACTAATTTGCAAGCGTGTCGGGTCTCATGTACCTCCAGGCTCGATGAAAGAGACACAACGCCTTGAGAAGATTTATTTTGAAGTCAGTATTGGTGTCGATTGCTGCGATTCGTTCACTAAGGAGAAAGCGCCTATAATGTACCTTCAAGTTCTGAATGATCCCTTGATCCATTGGCTGACAAAGTAGGTTGCGTATGAGACTCGTGTTGATAATTTTTAAGATGTTAAGAAATCACCTGCGATTTTGCTGTAGTATTCGGTGAGAAAAACTTAAGCGTTATTTGCTCCAGTTTAATTTTCGAGCGCCCGCTAAAAGAAGCACTTTGTGTTTGACAAAACTGCACTCGCGAAAGTACATGAATAGAACAACAATGATGCGTTAGTTGTTTTAAAGTTGTAATGATAAAAAAAAATAAACTAGTTTCGCTTTAAAACATTTACTTTTTTGAAAGTTGACGTAAAAATATGTAAAGTGTGCACTATAGAGAGAGACGTTTATTGGTTTGGTTCCAGCCCAGGTGTGCACTATGGCGGGGGGTTCGTTACTATAAATTTATATGGTGGCCAACCAAATCAGAACCGGGTGTGCACTATGGCGGGGGTGTACACTATGGCGGGTGTACACTATGGAGGGAGTCGACTGTAGTAACAATTTTGTGAACAAACTAATAAATCTATGTCCGATAACAAATATCTCCACAAATAGTTAGTTTCCTAATAATTAATTACAATACAGTTTTTGTCATGAAACGCTTTTTGCCATTTTAGTTTTTTGCGAAAAGACTTTTTGTTATAATGATTTTTTTCATAAAAGTTTTATTCGTAATGTAGGTGAGCCCTTCAGAAGACTACTCGTAGCGGAAATTTAGAGTAGTCTTCTGAAGACTATTTATTAGGGCTGTGAAAATTGGCCCAATTTTTTAAATTAAACCAAATTTCGCGCCAACTTTGGCCCAAAACTGCCAATCTTGGCCGAAATTGAGCCAAGGTTGAATTTTTGGCTCAATGCTTTAAAATACAACAAAATAAAGCCATAATAACTGCATAAGACTCAAATATATGTTGTCTCGAGAAGAGTTTAAAATTTAGCAGTTACTTTCATGCTCAGCGTGTCGAAGACCTCCATGTTAACCGTCGTTACAGTTTAAAGTTAAGATAAAACATTTAAAGTTCAAGAACAAGGCAAAATAATCGATGATAGAGTCAAATAATAAGATAACAACGATGAATTGTCAGGTCCAGAATTCAAAAATCAAGTTTTCAATCTTGGCAATTTCTTGACTGAAATTGCCAAGATTGCTAATATTGGCAACGCTCAACTCTACTCTTTATTATCTTTTGAGGGCTTGATACTTGTGGAGAATAAATAGTCTTTAAAAGACTACCCTAAATTAGTAGTTTTCTGAAGGCTATAGGGCCAGCCATATAAGTACCACATTTAGAGTAGTCATAAGCTGACTGTTGATTAGATTCACGTGGCTATTATGCTAACAGACTAGCAGTAGAAAAATCTGCCTTAGAATTGAAAAAAAAAATTATTTTTAAATTTGATTATATTTGAGGTTGGCAAGGTGAATTTTGTCAACTGCCATGCTTAGAAGGCTATTTTGGAGTGGCCTGTCGCCAGAAATGCAATTGTAATGGAGCCAGCTGTCATCCAGCCAGTGGAAATTGCCTGTGTGAGCCCGGAGTAACTACTTGCGATGACGATTGTCCAGCAGGTTACTAGGCTTGAGTATAGAATCCCCACGCAGAGTGCTCGGATGGAGGAGATAACTTCATATTCCTGTTTCTCGACCCCGATTTCAAGAGAAAGCCGGCTGTTTTTTAATTCTGAGAAAAAAAAAATTCGAACCACAGGGTTGGTTTTTTTAGTCAAAATTTCATAATTTAAATTGGCACCTTTTCAATTTAATAAGGAATAACGGCTCTATAGGGAGGGGAAGGGAATAATAGTGGGCCACTAATCACACAGGGCCCACTAACAAGAAGATGTTGAACATAGTTTTGAATACTGGGGCCTATCGCATAAATAAACTCTGGTATGCATGCTTTTTCATGCATCCAGAGTCACTTTCGAGTGATTTGTGTCTAAGGTATGTGGGTGTGCGCATCTCAACTCCAAGCCCCCAAGAACCCGAGGGGGGCGCAGGGGCCTTGATGGGTTAGAGATGCGCGCACTCACTTACCTTAGACATGATTCCGAGCAAGACTCTCGATCATAAAAAGCATACAGAGTCTCTTTTTGCTACGACCCAGTTGAAAAACATGGTAAAAAGACGAAAATTTAGACATCAATTTGCATAAAATATCTAAAGCTATAAATTTTTTTTATAAATTTTCCCAATACAGCCCTCAATCCCAAATCTTCAAAAGGCGCCAATTTAAATTTTTCAAATTTTGACTAAAAAACCCATGATACCACCCCCTGTGGTTCGAAAAATTTTTTTTTCTCAGAATTAAAAAAACAACCGGCTTTCTCATGATATCGGGGTCGAGAAACAGGAATATGAAGTTATCTCCTTCATCCGAGCACTCTGCGTGGGGGGGGGATTCTATACTGCAACCGGTTACTAAAACATTTATCTCTAAAACTCTAGGCTTCTATGGCCTACACTGTGAACTACCCTGTCAAATGAACTCTTGCTCTAGCGGTAGATGTGACAAAGCTTTTGGCTATTGCATTTGCCCTCCTGGGTTTTTTGGCGAAAAATGTGACCAGCCTTGTCCTCTATTTACTTTTGGTAAGAATTGTCGACATAACTGTGGCTGTGGCAGAGAGGGCACCCAAATGTGTGATGTCCAGGTACTTTTGAAATGTATTTTGGCAAAAATTGTATTTAATCAATTGTTAATTAAGTCTGGAGAATGTCATTGCAAACCCGGTTTTTATGGTGATCGGTGCGAAAAGCCTTGTAAACCAGGCTTCTTCGGTATTCAATGTTTGAATCAGTGCTCCAATTGCTCTGGTGCCTGCAGTCCGGACACTGGGGATTGTTATGATGGTGATGCAGCTATAGCTGCTTTAACACACACATGTTTACCTGGCTTTACTGGAGATGCATGTGACCAAGGTACAGATTATTTAGTAGTATAAAGGTGTTGTGGAATGGTGCACAAAAAATGATTGAGACCAAATTAATCATATATTTTTTTGGCTAGGACTACTTTTTAAAAAGCAAGTTAACCAGAGTTTCTATATGCGGTAGGCCCCAGTATTCAAAACTATGTTCAACATCTTCTTGTTAGTGGGACCTGTGGGATTAGTGGCCTCCTATTATTCCCTTCCCCTCCATATACAGCCCTTATTCCTTAATAAATTTAAAAAGTGCCAATTTAAATTATGAAATTTTGACTAAATCGAGGGTTGTAAACAGTGTTGTAAATCGATGTTTTTGCGTTTTCCTGGGACCGAAAGGCTGTACACCTACTCAAAGATTACATAAAAAATTGTTTGATACAGTCGATTTAACATACGGGCTGGGACCAAGTGAAGTCGTATGTTAAATCGAGGGGTCTGTTAAATCGGGGGTATGTTTGCCTTAATTTCACATGCCTTATGTTAAATCGAGGTTTTATTAAATTTCCTAACATCAAAACATTTCCAAAAACAATTTATCACGGATGTTGGAAGCAAGAACAATAGCCAGGATGTTGGAAGGCAAAACAATAACGAGGATGTTGGCAAACTAGACAATATCAATGATGTTGGCAGTCAATCATTCTTCAGGAGCAAAATAACCTGGAATTGATTTCTGCTTCATACTCTTGTATCGTTCTTAATGTAGAGATATATAGATATAATATAATAATATAGATCCAGTTCATCAAGCAATTTGAGAGTGGCAGGATCAGAGACTGTATCGGCATAGCGCTGGAAGATTCTCAATGCTTGGCTTGCTTCTCGGACAGTGACTGCAGGCTCTTCATCTTCGATTTCTACCATTTCGGAGTCGCTGTCTTCTGCTGCTGCTTCCACATCATTCTTTTGGACATCCTTTCAGACATCAATCTCGGCCAATAAGAGAGTTCCACAAAAAACAATGACACAATTTTCCAACAAAAAAACGTTACAATTCAAAATGCTCATTTATTTTTTTTTCTAATTTTATTGACAGTATGTTAAATCGAGTGTAGATTTCTTTGTCGGGACCAAGCCCAGACGTATGTTAAATCGAGGGGTATGTTAAATCGGGGGGTATGTTAAATCGAGAGTCTGTTTACCTTAATTTGATTCAGGCCAACCAAATCGCCCTCAGCCGTATGTTAAATCGAGGGTGTATGTTAAATCGACCGTATGTTAAATCGAGAGTCGACTGTATGTCATTTCGTGGAGAAATATCTCTGCTACAAAACTTTTAAACCGGATTTGGGATATTGTTTAAGGGTCGTTTTATGAATTTAAGCTCAGTTTTTTCTCCCGGTGCCGCACCGATGCGGTTGCTTTTCCGACACTGGCTGTCATAGCACGCACCTAGTCATGCTAAGAATGTTTGTAATACAACGTTTTGTGAAAGAATCCTTGCTCTACAAAGCCTATATAAAAGTTTCTATAGTTTGACATGTTTTAATGTGTTTCTGAGCTCCGGTGCCGGAATTTAAGTTAAAGAAAAAATTCCGGAACCGGACCTGAGAAACTCATTAAAACATATCAAACATGGTGTTATTTCGGCCACCTGAGCACTCTGCGTGAAGGGATATTCTGAACTTAAGCCTTAATTTTGATCTACTCCGTATTGTTGTTGTGTTGTTTGCAGTGTGTCCCCCAGGTTACTACGGCTTCGATTGTGCTCTGGAGTGTAATTGTAGCAGCAGCAGCAATAGTTCAGCCACAATTTACTGTCATCCTAGCACCGGCACTTGCACTTGTCCATTAGGCCTGGGTGGCCACAATTGTGACCAAGGTAGTAATTTCAGTTGGTGCTTGTTTTGTGGCGCACGAATCATATACTTTGAAAGTTTTTTTTATTAAACAAGATTATATTGCAGAATGTGTGGAGGGCTTCTACGGACCTAATTGTGTACACCACTGTCAATGTCAAAATGGAGCTACTTGTAACAAAGAGGATGGTAGTTGCATTTGTGCTCAGGGCTTTTACGGACCTGCTTGCACAGAAGGTTAGCTTTTCTCCGATATTATACTAATATATTATTACCAAATATATTATACGAGCTTGTTATAGGAGTACAAGATTTAAAATTCACTATTTTACAGACTCTAATAAGTTTGGCCCATACATGTTCCCACCATACCTGCTCCCAAATGCATATAATCGAGGGTCTCAAATGCGAACCAATTTTTCAAAAATCGGCTTGATTTTCCAGTTAAAATTGATTGATGTAGAGCAGAACTTTACAAGGGGGTCAATTGATAGAGATCATGTTGTTTTTTGTAATGCAAGATCTTAGCTAATAAATTTCGGTTAATTGGCCCTTAGTACTCGACTCTTGTTTTGAAATTAATTGGCCGGAAATTGTACCGCTGAGTCAAGTTCCAACTTTATTGTAACTTGCAAACCATTTGCAGTTTGTCCTGTGAGTCGCTTTGGTGTTGACTGTCTTCAAATGTGCCAGTGCCAAAATGGAGCTAATTGTTCGGCAGTGGATGGGCAATGCAGTTGCAGACCTGGTTTCCATGGAGAACATTGTCAATTGACTTGTCCGCAAGGCACCTATGGCTTTGATTGTGCCCATTTGTGTGATTGTGCCCACAACAAACACGCGAACACTTCACACTTTGCACATTATGCAAGCAGTTTGTCTATGGATTCTGGCATTGACTCTACCTACTACTCTGCTGAACTGGATTGTGACCCATCTACTGGACAATGTTTATGCCAACCTGGATGGACTGGAACACAATGTGATCAAAGTAATAATGCAGAATTGAACAATGCATAGCCGTTGAAAACACATTTTTTAAAAATTTCTGAAAACTAAAAATCCGAGTTTCTATTTAGAATTTTGACAAATTTGCTTTTTGGCCTTATAAAAGTTATTAAATTTAGAATGCCCAGCAGGCTTTCATGGAGCAGGTTGTCGAGGAAAATGCTTGTGTCACAACAAT
Organism: Ditylenchus weischeri; assembly: GCA_029231635.1. NCBI lineage: Eukaryota > Metazoa > Nematoda > Chromadorea > Rhabditida > Anguinidae > Ditylenchus > Ditylenchus weischeri. Next base: position 207,486 of record JAMRYI010000150.1, read on the forward strand.
TCTACTTGCAGTCCCCTAACTGGAGAATGCCACTGCTCGCCCGGATGGAGGGGACAATTCTGTGACCGACCATGCCCCGACGGATATTTCGGGGATAAATGCAAACAGCAATGCAACTGTTTCACTGCATGTAAAAATTTTTTAGAGAAGTCAATGACTAAACATACGCATATTTTGTAGCAGACAAGGAGGCATTGCCCACAACTAAGTGTAACCCAGTGACTGGAGAATGCAAATGTTCAGCTGGATTGCAGGGTGAAAATTGTCAAAAACCATGTGATCCTGATCGCTGGGGACCTAGTTGTAGCAAAAAATGTGCTTGCTCTAATGCAGGGGTTTGTGACCCTATCACAGGTTTCTGCGATTGTCCAGCCGGATTCATGGGCAGAAATTGTGATCAAGGTAGGCTTGTGTACTTGCGCAAAATGTTAGACGTTTATCGGTATGTTTATAGAGTGTCCCCCTGAATTGTATGGTGCCAATTGCGAGAAGCATTGCTTGTGCATGAACAATGGAGAGTGTGAATCGAAAACTGGTAAATGCAAATGTTCTCCAGGCTGGACTGGACCTGCATGTGAATTTGGTAAGTCTTTTTTCTCTTTGCTCAAAATTACTGTTTTTTGTGTTTAAGCCTGTCCATTTGGCCAATATGGTCTGGATTGCAACCAAAAATGTGATTGTTTAAATGGTGCCAGCTGCAACAAAACGGACGGGGCATGTTTGTGTTTGAGTGGTTGGATTGGTCAAAGGTATTCTTCATATATTTGGCAGGTTAATATTGATATTAAAGGTGTAACCAGACTTGTCCCCACGGTCATTTTGGCGAAGGGTGCAAGGAAATGTGTCAGTGCGAAAATGGAGCTACTTGCCATGCAGTTAGTGGTCATTGCGAATGTGCCCCAGGTTGGAGGGGCAGGAAATGCAATAGACGTAAGTGAAGTTGTTTTCACTAAAAAATCTAAAAAAACATTTCAAGCCTGTTTGAAAGGTTACTTTGGAGAGTATTGCGCCCAAGCATGTCAATGCCAAAATCAAAAACCCTGTGACCATATCACTGGACGATGTCAGTGTCCAGTCGGCCACACTGGTCAGATTTTTGGATTAAAAAATTTTTTTGGAAGAAAATCTGGTTTCACAGGACAGTCTTGTACAGAGCTGTGCCCATTTGGTCAATTTGGCGCAGGGTGTGCCGAGGAGTGCAAGTGTGGACCTAACTCAGAATGTGATCCGATAAACGGGTTTTTTTTTTCAAAAGCCTGTTGGGTGAATCAGAAAATGGATTATTTATAGCCAATGCTACTGCAAATCAGGCTTCACAGGCGAAGGTTGTAAGCAAGGTAGGATATTTTGGTAGCGCTTTAAAATTAGCAGTTGTACAAATGTAGGCTGTGTTCACGGACGTTTTGGAGTGGAGTGCTCGGAGCTGTGTCAGTGCGAAAATGGAGCCACATGTGATCCAGAGACAGGCGAATGTCACTGTCCTCTTGGTAGACTCCCTACTAATACAATTGTGCAATTTGTTAATTTTGGTTGTTTGCAGGATTCATCGGCACTAAATGCGAGATTCCATGCCCTGAATATAGATATGGAGCTGGGTAAGCCATATTTGTAAAAATTGGCCTCAAATGTGTTCGTCAAAATCCGTAAAAATCAGCCCTTACTACCTTTTTGAGGTTTTAGTTTAAAAAAAAACAAGTTTGTGGAAGCAAGGATGATTTTTAAAGATTTTCACAAGTCACAAGACTTTGCTTTAAATTTAAAAAAGTTTCATTTTGCAGATGCGAGAAAGTGTGCAACTGTCAGAATGGAGGTCACTGCGATCGAACTACTGGACAATGCAAATGCGCACCAGGATTTAGTGGCCCCAAATGCACTCAATTGTGCCCAGCCGGACGTCACGGGCCTAATTGCAAAGAGAAATGTCAGTGTGGTGAACACGCGCACTGCGACCCTCAAACCGGACAATGCCGATGTGGGTTGGGATATACTGGTAAGTTTAATTGAAATCAATGGACGATTGCGTAAAAATGCTTGTTCTGGCCATGTTCTGGCCAAAAAGTTTCACGTTTTTGTGAAAAAGTGCCACTTTTTCTTTGTTTTAGTCAAAAAAGCGAAAAATTAAACACTTTGTTTGAAGTCATTACCATACTTGCACGTTTGGGAAAAACGGCGTAGGCGCCGGCGCCAGGCTTTTCAAAATTTCGGCGCCGGCGCCAGGGTATAATTAAGGCGCCGGCGCCGGCGCCAGATTGGGTTTTATTCTATTAATAAATCAAACAAAACAAATTTTTTATTTTAAAAGGTTAATATAAATATACTGTATTACTCCGTCTGTATATATAAAAAATGTACTGTATTATACAGTCTGTATATATAAAAAATATAAATTTGAAAAAATAAAAAAATAGGTGTATTTTTAACAAATTAAGGGCGCCGGCGCCGGCGCCAGCCATGAAAAAAAACGGGCGCCGGCGCCCATTGTGTAAATACACAAGGGCGCCGGCGCCGGGCTCTTAAAAAAATCGGCGCCGGCGCCCGTGCAAGTATGGTCATTACACCATCAGGTGGCCCTGCCGTTTTAGTTTCTGACAAAATTTCATTTGTTGCAACACCTGTGCAAAATGTAGCACAAAAAAGTAAAAGTATGAACAAAATTATTTTTTGACTTTCTCAATACATCAATTTCTTCGTGCTACATTTTACGAAGATGTTAAAACAAATGATATCTCGTCAGAAACTAGAATTGGTGTTATCACTTTGAACAGAAGTGTTTAATTTTTTCCTCTTTCAGTAATAGAAAGAAAACGTGGCACTTCTTCACATAAAAGTGGCATTTTTCCGTTTTATCCGAAATTAATATGAGTAGTGTGTAAAAATAACACAATGTTCTGTTTTCAACTTTTACCCATTTCTAGGACCCACATGTCAACAGCAGTGTCCACAAGGCAAATATGGGTGGAATTGCAGTCTGGATTGTGATTGTCATGGTCTAGCTAGTTGCGACCCTGTTCAAGGGTGTTGTTCGTGCCCTAAGGGAAGATATGGGTCAAGGTGTCAGTATGGTTAGTCTTTTTTAGCAGCACTGACTTTCTATGAGACAAATTTCTCTATTTAAAGAGGCTTGCTGGTTGCCGATGAAAATATGTTGAAAGGCGGGTACCAGGTCAATTCAAAAAAGAATGATTTTGAAATAAAAATTTGTTGAGTATTGTTCCGGCTATAAGTAATGAAAGGCACGGTCGCGATCTAACAACATCGGCGGCTCACTCGTAAAGCAGAAGACTGTGGAAGTCGGTCATCGTTTCTGACTGGAGGTCTTATTTTTCCTCGACTTTTATTAGAATGCATCATTTTAATTCTCCGTTAAATGTCACTAATAGCTGCTTTTTTAAATATTCCCATCGGCGACGAGCATGCCCCTTTAAAATGGAGTCTAAAACCCAAACGCTGCTTGATATTTCTAAAAAATTCATTTTTTTCTGGATAACTTAAGAAAGGCTAAATAAGAGGTAGGAAAAGATAAGCAAGAATACTTTCAGTGTGCCCCCCTGGTCTTTTTGGATGGTATTGCAGTGAGGTGTGTGACTGTCAAAATGGTGCTAGTTGTGATGCAAGCAATGGTCAATGTCTGTGTCAGCCTGGATTTTTCGGAGACCATGTAGTTTTAATTCTAAATAAATATATTTGTCATCTAAAATTTGGATTTAAGTGCGAACAGAGATGTAATAATGGCACCTACGGACCTCACTGTCAGTTGAGATGTGACTGTGCCAATCATCAATGTGACTATATAACTGGATTTTGTGACTGTCCTATGGGCTACCATGGCCCTAAATGTGAACAAGGGTGTCGACCCGGCAGATATGGCAAAAACTGCGAACAAAGGTGTGAATGCTATAATGGAGCAAGGTGTAACAGGCATGATGGCAGTAAGTTGTTTTCAAACCAGGGCTTCCAAATGTCCTAAGATTCGTTTTTATTTTAGAACCCCTCTTTATTTTTTAAGAATTTTACGTCAAAATCTTATTTTTTAGGCTATAAATGGTTGTTATACTTTTCGACCCTGAAATGGCGCTTTTTCTTCCGAAAATGGCACTTTTCCTGCCGGAAATTTGATTCTGCCGCAAATGGCACTTTTCCTGCCGGGCTTTGCTCTTTTCCTGCCGGGTTTTGCTCTTTGCCTACCGGGTTTTGATCTTTTATTGTCTAGTTTGCTATTTTATTGCCTATACTTAAGGTACACTTAAATACCTTATAATGAACAAAGGAGAACGGAGAGAATGCTATAAAATTTTTCATATTCAACCTTTATTCAAACCACTAACAAGTCAACACCAAGTCAAGTCCCAATAATTTTTGCGATCAGCTTGATCTCCTCCATCTTCAGCACCGTGTGTTTGCAAGGCACATCCGTGATCCCCACCGGGCAGGTACAGCTGAGCCCTCCACTCGTCGAGTTGCTCCTTCGTCGCGCACGTAGTTTGTGTTTGCCAGTCCTTCGTCATCTTGTTTCTGTAAGTATAGGCAATAAAAGATCAAAACCCGGCAGGCAAAGAGCAAAACCCGGCAGGCAAAGATCAAAACCCGGCAGGAAAAGAGCAAAACCCGGCAGGCAAAGAGCAAAACCCGGCAGGCAAAGAGCAAAACCCGGCAGGCAAAGAGCAAAACCCGGCAGGCAAAGAGCAAAACCCGGCAGGAAAAGAGCAAAACCCGGCAGGCAAAGAGCAAAACCCGGCAGGAAAAGAGCAAAACCCGGCAGGCAAAGAGCAAAACCCGGCAGGAAAAGTGCCATTTGCGGCAGAATCAAATTTCCGGCAGGAAAAGTGCCATTTCCGGCAGAATCAAATTTCCGGCAGGAAAAGTGCCATTTCCGGCAGAAAAAGCGCCATTTCAGAATCGAAAAGTATTTCAACCGCTCGAAACAGCAAAAAGCACTGTATAAATTTTATACTATAAAATAGCATAATTTTTACTGAAACAACGAAAAATGTCGTTCTTTTGAGCAAATGTCCTTATTTTCGAATCCCTGTTTCAAACTAAATCATAATAATTCAATTAACCAAGTTATTTAGAGTGCCAATGTGCTCCAGGATATCTAGGGCCCACATGTCAACAAGAACACATAGGTTGGTTTAGGAAATTAAAAAGTCTTTTCTTTACAAGTATGCATGTTTAGACCCAGAGAAGATAGCCAGGAGAGGGATCTGCCAGATGACTTTGATTTTAGGTCATGAAGAAGATAAATGTAGAGCAATTTTGATATTTCATGCCACTGCCATTTGCATTGCCTAGCTTTTGTCATGGTCTTCATAATTACATAATAATAAATTTTATAAAGCTTGCCGAATCTTTTGAATCATATTTGATAAGGACTATTTATTCTTCTGTTTTTCCAAAAAATATGTAAATTTTACATGTTCTAACTTGCATGTTTCATTGATAAACAACCTATAAAATCAAGAACTAATTTTGTTTGGTTTTACAGAAGTTTATTGGGGTTTTCAGTCTAAGCTCCTGTGTGTGTTTTATGTGTGTCTTTCAGATATATCTAAAAATTCTAACAGCTATCCTTTCAATAGCAATTCAGTGACAGCCTTACAAGTTTTTCTCGCTTTATTATTGTTATAGTAGACACTTTAGCAACAACAACTATAATCTGTCTTATTTGCACTATTAAGTATAATCAGTGTCAAAACTCAAGCCCATAGATTTGATCCATTTTCGTTCTTCTGGCTCTTCTTCTTCATCTTGATTGGCCGATAATAATGGGGGAGGTCTTTTTTCGTAAGGGTTTTTGGCCGCCACAATACGGCTCCAGTTTTCATTGCCTGGCTTCAAATAGGTCATTAGATTACCTCCATTGTCGTCTTCTACTTGTCGCTTAGTTGGATGACCAGATGTTAATAAGGCAGAATAAAATAGTAATATTGCTAGAAGCACCGTTTGCAATAAGGAACAAGTAATTGGACACAAAACACGGTGTCTAGAGTTCATTTGTCTGAAAGTGATTGATTTCATAATTTGACAAATATTAATTATATATTAGATCTGCAAAATGAGCAAAAGCAATAAACCATATGTAGATAGTCTACATTCTGTTTTCACAGTCTTGCTCAAAAAATTTCAAAGATTCCGATTTTGCCAATCGTTTTTCAAAAACACTTAAATATTTTCTAAGCCCGAATAAGGGGACGCTCTATTTTCAAAAAAAAAAAGATGTTAGCTCAGGGTTTCCAACTGAAATTTTCAAAAATCAGACAAACTTTCGAAACAAAATCAGATTTTAGGACTAAAATTTTTAGTATACCTGGTGTCTGAAATCAACCTTTTTCTGATTAATTAACGCAGATGGCAGCCCGGTGTTATCTTAACCAGCGCCCAAATGCATAAAAAATCGGTCCGATTTTCGGACCGATATTAGGTCCTGAAATTGGACCACAAATCGGTCCAATTAACAAATCGTATCATTCGCATTTAGGCACCTGCATGGTTCACAAAATAAACAATTACGTATAGATATACAGACCTAGAAAACCTATACAAAATTTCGTTAATCTTCTTTTGCTTTTTATTTGTACTTTTGTCGAACACTTTTTTTACGGTAAAAAGTAAAGTTGTAGAGCTGTATATCCTACGCAACTTTGCTATTTACTGCGGTAGAAGACTTCGACAATAGTGCAGATAAAAAGACCAAAGAAGATTAACAAAATTTTGTATAGATTTTGTAGGTATGTACATCTACACAAAATTGTATATTTTGCGAACCATGGGCACAGGTCTTGATTTTTTTAAAGGAAAAATCTAAAGCTTCTGGAAAACGATTGGCAAAATCGGAATCGTTGCAATTTTTGCGATCAAACTTTCTAAACAGTATTTCTAAAAGTCTTTAAAATGAAAAATTGTCCTTGGCAAGAACGAAGTTTCCTGAATGTCAGCCCAAAGCACCATGGTTTGATTTAATTTAAATTTAATTTAATTTAAATTTTAAATTAAGTGTTTTCTAGACTCAAAATTTCAAGGTTTTCTGTCTGTTACTGCCGCAACTTTTTCTAAACTTCTTAAATCAACTATGGGCTTCAAGATAATGGCGGCAGATTAATATTAGGCGACAGTACCAAGCGTTTGCTTTTGACTGAAATGGAAAATGTATAAATTAAGATAGTTAAATCGAAAGGATTTCAAAATAGTATGCACCATCACAACATTTTACAACTGTACTCAGCCTTTATTGAAAAACTAAAAACATCTGACAGAGTTGTACAATAATCAGAATGTAGATTTAAACTTCGAAAATTTATTAGCTATTTATTTAAAGTCCTTGACTAATATTGTTGTAAGTTTTGTGCTAATTTTTAATTGAATTATTTTTTCTATGTTAGACAAATGTAGGCCTTGATTTAAAAGCATAATTTGATTGAAATTACCCTCAAAACGACCTTTTCAAAAGATCTGTTTATAGCATTTAACAACAAAATTAGATTATTTCTGGTCTATAAAGACTGGAAAAGTATTTTTTGACACATCACCTTCGGTGGATATATTGCCTTACAAATTATAATATAATTTAATTTTTTGATCATCTTAACTTTAAGCGTTTTAATTTTAACTCTTTAGAAATCGAATAATATGAAAAGCGTCACAAATCCCACATAAATGTTCACACCCTGTTATTGTTATTTACCATGACTCAACCAAACAAAATAAGCTTAGATAATGTGAGTTTTTCATTAAACAATCTAAAATAGATTTAAAACACGCATTTCCTCTACACATTCAACTTATTAACTTATTTTTCGTAATTGGAATGGCGCACACACTTAAAAGTACATGTTTTTAGTCTGCTTTGGTGTTAAAGCCACAGCAAAGGGCAAACTAATCAAACTTTATTTTACCCCAATTACCTGGTTTTACAACTTGAAAGCTAAGATGGCGTGGGTGTTTTTTTGCGGCGGCCGTTACAAAAATTCTTCTTTGCCTGCAAAACCCATTTGCTAATAGTTGAATTGTGAAATAAATTCAAAGATCAGTCTGGCACTTCTTTAACCTTTATAACCAGCATTTCCAATGTTTTTTTTTATTTAAAACAGGCTAGCACTTATTGTTATTTTTTCACGCTTGATGCACGCTTGAACAATGTATTAGAATCAAAGTTTAAAACATCATTCAAAACTAAAAAAATTATTTCATGCTGCACATCCACTCCGAACAAGAATTTAATACAGTCTATGCACGATTTGAAGTCGGCCAAGATACCACTAACTTAATATCGTTAAATGTAGTCTTAAAAGACCATCTCCTATGATGACAATAGCAATTTCGAGTTTTCGAATTTGCGGGACAGCTTTTTTACTCCGAAAATATTGAATAATTTTTTGTTGGCATTTCAAATTTTTCCAATATCGTATTTTCTCTAATTAACGCCCCCTTGACTTTGAGCTTTTGTATCTCGGAGTAGAAATTTTTTTTCGCACATTTGTTTATTGCGTTTTCTTAACTCCCACGAGCTCTATCGATTCCGCGTTTTGGATTTCGGTTGAACACTCAAAAATCTCGAGATCGATCTCAAAATTTTCCGATTAATTTGAGGAAATACGGTATTTGGAACCATCCACTAGTCGAGCCTAATGTTGCTTGACACTGCCAAATCAAACAACCTAGACGACCATTGAGATATAACCTATTAATGTAGGAAAACAATTTGCCTTGACTAATACATCAAATTTAAGTTTTAAATGCAAATAAAAAATGATTCGAAAAACATTTTCAACATTTTCGGAGTATACGAGCTGTCCCCCAATGGCCATTGTCATTAACAGCGATGGTCCTTAAAAGACAAATGTTAAAATAACACTTGTCATGCTAAATTCGTAAAAAATTACTTTTTAGGCAACCTCCTGTTTTCCGTAGCAAAATAAAAAGATATACAATTTAACGACAAAAAATTTCATACACAAGAATAAAATTGCGTAAAATGGAAAATTGCTCAAGTCTTCAAATAATGAACACAGTTAAAACTAAAGTCTACTAGATGGACGACATAAAGCTAGTTTTTAGGATTTTGACTTATCTTGTCTGCCCCATTGCATGACACAAAGGGATATGCACGTACTATCGCCTTATTTCACTAGCAGTAGTAGTTGAAAATAATAAAATAGTCGTCACAAACAATAAAAAATACCTGATGGTTAAATGGCCAATAAAAACTACTTTTGAGCTAGGTCTTGGTTGAATACAACATTGTCTGTGTGCCACAAAAAAAGTTTATTTTGCAATTTTTTTTAAATGCGTCATTGCACTTTAAAACATTTAATAACACAAATGCGTTTTTATTACGCAAAACAAAAAGGACATCGACAATTTGGGGGGATGCCCTACGACCAAGCTAGTATTTTTTAAATTGATGTCCTCACATTAAAAAATTGACAAAGTTTGACAATATTTTTTTTGCAAACTAAATTTTAAGTCCGTAAGCCGCAAAGGTCATCTTTTACTAACATACGAAAATATGGTAATGACCGAACGATAATGGAAAAAACCCTGTACAAGGCATCAAAATGGGATATTCAACATAAATATTCCTTTTTCGGACAGTTCCATTTTTTGGACAAAGGCTAGCTTGAACAGATATACAGTCGACACTCGCATTTAGGACACCCCAAAAGACTGACTCTGAGGTGACATTAATCTGAAATAAAATTATTCTAAGGTATTTTATTTATATATTACTAAAAACAGGGTCGTGAAATCCGCGCGTCAACTGTATAAACAATAATAGTGATTGAATTGTCGGTAGTCTAGTGGTTTAGAAGTGGTTTGTAAGGAAACTTGCTATCCAACTATTTATTTTTTAATTCTACATTTAAAAGCATCTTTCAAAAACTAGAAAAAAATGTTGTGAATGTTTTAAGTTTTTCGACACTAAAATGATTCTGCCGGAAATGTCAATTTGAATGGACAAAATTTTCGAAAAAATTTGCTATATTGAAAGACTTTTTCTTCCCATTTTTTTGAAACCTCACTTGTCAGTTAATAGCTTGTAAGAAAGCTGAGATCTGGAGCTACGATATACTTGAAAAATAATAAAAAAACTGATTGGAAAATTACCAATAACTAAGAGTTTTTTAAATTTCTGGTAGGAAAGACGTCACTTCAGGGTCGAATTCCATTTCAACCAATGTTTTATTGAAAATGTTTTAAGAAACAGGTGTTTTTTATTATATTCTGTACTACATGTAAAAGGCAGGTAAACCACTTCAAAATAAAAACCACCTCATAACCACCTCATAAAAAATGCAACAAAATAAACAATTAATGTCTGAGGGATTACATCTTTAAAACATCTGATTTGATAATTTCTTACAGAAAATAGGTGTAAAATACCTTAAATTTCAAAATAAAATGAAATATCTGTGTCAATTCTTGAAAATTTGTAATAAGTTTGGGCATGAACACTGATTGTAAGCTTCTTCGGGATATTTCGGGATATTAGCCGAATTTTATATTTCTTTTGTAAAAACAAATTTTAAATGCGTACATGTTTTGTTTTTAAAAAGATTACTATAACCAAGCTTTATTACAACAAACAAAAACAGCTTTTTGCGAAATTTATTTACACAAATCTCCTTGATCCACACCTGTAATTAGGCAATGCTGTGAAATAACACATAGGGTCTCTGCCTACAATGCTTTCCACTCCACTAATACTAGCAACAGGTAGAGCAGAAGTTGAGTTGCCGGCAGAGTAACGCCTGCGAGCTCTTTTCGCTTCACTAGTGCCACCTCTAATCACTCGGTGACTGGGCATTGAAGAAGAGAATATCATGGCGGCTGTGTCCAGGTATTTGGTACCAGAGTGTTCAGCTCCAAACCTTCTGACCCTCTGACCTATGTATTTATTGCTGTTTTGACCAGAAGCAAATGCAAAGTGTCGGGGGGAACAATGAAGCTAAAGTGCGTTCTTTTTGGGCCTCTTCTTCCCGCTCAGCAATATGTTGTTGTTGAGCAGTGAGTTGAGAAGTAGCTACTGAGGCTTGAATATAGGGGTTTTTGGCAGCTAGAATTTGCCTCAAATTGTCGTCATTGAAATTTAGATAGTCTAGAAAGTTGTGAATCTCATAGTCCGACTCTGGCTGACTTTTCACAGCTGATTTCTGCTCGTAGGAGCTGTCGAAAGAGACGGGTAGCAGGGATAATTGGCTGGAGCTGTGAATTATTAGCAGAAATAGAATAGCAGTGGTGTATAGGAATGAAGAAACATGGTTTGGTGAAGACAGGCAGATAGTACTCATGTTTTTGAAGCTAAATTCATAAAAAAAATTGACTTTTATTATAAAAACGTAGATTTTTTTTGTTAAAAATGATACAATTTTTAAAAATTGAAAAAAAAATCGTTTAGTGATTGGTTAGAAATCAGTTGATATTGAAAATCGGTTCGTCATGATATAACTTTTTTTAATTCTGAAAAGTGGATATTTAAATTTTACACAAGCTAGATTTAAGCTTGATTGATTAAAAGAATTATTTTTCACTACAGTTTATATAGCAAGCATTTGTAGTAAAATAAAAATACAGTCGAACATCAATTTAACAATCACCCAAAAAGTTTGTTCCCGCCTAGGGTACGGCACTTTTTTGACCTAATTTTATATAGCTTATTACTAATACTGTTTCAAACATCGTAAAAATTATGATTCCCTCTATACTATGCAGATATTTTCATCTAAAACGCAAGAACTTGATCACCTCTTTTTGAAATAGGTACCGTATTTACTCTAATAGTAGCCCCAGGGTTACTAATTTTCAACCATTCTCTTTGAGGGGGGGCTACTATTAGAGGAAGGGCTACAATTAGAAGGGGGGGGCTACTACTTTTCAATCCTTCGTACCAAATAAAATCAATTGAGAATCCAAACAAAAATCAAAATAGCAAATACCGTATTTCTTCTAATAAGCGGGCAGTCTCCAATAGTCGGGCAGTCTCCAATAAACGGGCACCCTAAAAGACGATTTTACCTACACCTTAACTCTTTAAGCTAAAATTCTTGGAAAAATACAAATGTTTTGCTGTTTGATGCTGATCAAGACGAAGAAAATGGCTACCTTACCGATGACAGTCTTCATTTTGAATTTGATGGTTAGAATTCGTATGTTTGTGTTTTTGAATGTTTGCCTCTTTTTTTTTACTAGCATTTAAACTTTAAAAAATGCTAGTAAGGAGCCATAATGTCCTGCAAGCTATGCTTTATCTGAGAAAACAATTGTAAAACAATTGCGAACAAACACATTTTCTAACATAAAAAAGCAGTTTATAATTTGTCATGATTTTTTCATCTGGCCAAAATGTGTTCTTTTTGTGGTCAAAATATAGCCAATTTGTGAGAAAATTTAGAGTGGACTGTTAAATGTAAACCTAAGGTCCCGGATTCAGAAAACTTTATTTATTTAAAACAGAAAAAATAAAAACTAACAAAATGAACAAAAACGATTTAAAAAATCGAAAGGGGGAGACAAAGTGCGCAAATGCTTTTTTAAGGTCACTTACAAGTGAAATTGGTTAGAAAAAATTCTTTTTTGCAAAGTTCATTACCAATAGTCTATAGAGTCTTGATAAAATGCTTAATAGAGTTGGCAGTACTCAAGCCTAATCATTAATTTAATTACCTTTCTTTGTTTTACATCCCCCCCCATTTTTGAGTTTTTGATCTCATTCAAGGCAAAAACAAAACCAACAATTTTCACCTTTTCTAAATAAAAATTTATAAATTTTTTGAAACAATTTAGATAAAAACAATTTAGATTTCTTTGGAAAAGTTTCACACTATTTGATTTTTAGAATCAAAGTCTATCAGTAGTACAGTCAAACCTCGATATAACGTACCCCCAAGGGGACGCGTAAAGGGTACGTTATATCGAGGGCAGAAACCAAATAGATGACAGGTGTACGTTATATCAAGGGTTTGTAAAATATTCAAGTGATTTTATTCATAAGCTCAGCAATAACAATTCTGCAAACAACAATCAATGGCTAGCGGAGAAAAAACCTTTTGACGTTTCGGCTTTGGAGTACTCATCGAAACTAAAAGGGGAATATTTAATGACTACAGAAAACATTGCAGAAGCAGAAAAAGAGCAAAAACTGTATGAAATTGGTAAATATACCACACTATTTTTCAAGGGTACGTTATAGCGAGGGTAACGTAAAGGTCAGTGTTATCTGCAAGGGGTACGTTATATCGAGGGTACGTTATATCAAGGGTACGTTATAGCGGGGGTGAACTTATTGTAATTTGAAGTAAATTCAACCAAATTGTCTCGAGGGGTACGTTATATCAAGGGGTACGTTATATCGGGGATACGTTATATCGAGGTTTGACTGTAATAAAAAAAATATCACACAAATTTTTAATTTTTCCAAATTTTTCACCCGGAGTGATCAAGCAGATTCGATAAAAGTTTATCGGGTCGAAAAGAGGTGTTTTTTCACAAAAAATGCTTCATATTTCTGAAATGTGTTGAACAATCACAAATCCAAAATAACTATCGGATTTCTCTTTTTTCTGAGCAAAATGACCTATAATAAGTCTTCTGGCAAAATTAGCGAAATTAAGTTAAAAGTGTGCTCACACAATTCAATCTAACTCTGCAATAAATCCAACTCAGCACTATTTTTGGAGAATTGTGTAAAGGACTTCCACGGACCAGTCTTCTCCCAAAAAGATTTTCAAAATTAAGTAAATGAATTCTATTATTTGTATTATTGTAATGTTTTCTATTTTTTGTAACGTTTGTAGAATTACTGTAGACAAATGTCAAGATCAAATTTTCTCCTGCTCCTATGCGTGGCAGTCGCCAACCCAAATTGAGAAAGCAGCATTCGATAGGGTCTGCTAGTCTGCTGTCTGCTAGTCGCTGGCACAACCAAGATCTCCAATACCAATTCAGTAATCTGTTTCCACTCCTGTAACTTGTGCGCAGTTAATAAGCCAAAGGAATTAAAAAAATACTGATAAAATCAAGCTTTGCCAGAATTTTGCTGTATTTGTCAGATTTGCCATAGAAGGATCCCCTTTAAGAATGTGCTGTACATAATCCTTTATCCACTCCATCTTTGTTTTTGATGGAGCAAAAGGACGCGGTTGCTGCAACTGCATGAGCCGATCTATTTTTCTGGATAGTGGCTGGTTGTCAATGATTGAATTCTATTAGTGTTAGACCAAAATTGTGTTGATTGTGGCCTTAAGCAGTTCTTAAGCTTTTCTCACTCTCTCCTCACTGAGAATAAAAAACGTAAGCAAGTGAGAGTGAGAATGAGAGTGGAAATATTGGAGTGAGTGAGACCGTAAATCAAAAAATGAGTGTGAGAGTGAGTGAGCTCATTTTCACTCACTGAGATTCTCACTTTGAGTGAGCTCACACAAACAATGGCCGACACCCTAAAGGGTGATTCGAATATAACCCGATAGTCTTTAAAAACCAGACACCTTAAATGAAAATTTTATCTTGACTGTTTAGATTTATCATAAAACTTGAATAATTTATTATTGAGATGCTAAAATGTACGAAAAAAATCTCGCGAATCTTTTGGACGTCGAGGCTAAAGTCTTATACAAAAAAATTCAAGCCCAAAGTAATCTAGTACGCAGAAGCCATTTCTAACAATGATGCTGCAAAGACATTCATCGAGTCATCGACTTGCGCAGAGTCAAGGGTCAACTCATGTTGCAAAGGTATTCGTTATATAGTAACTAGGCTTTTATTTTATTGGTTATAGTGAATCGCTTCCAATCAAAAAAACCAAAAGGAGCTCGCCGGCGGTGAAAAACCTTACATTTGCCGATTCGGACGAAATATATATATATTTACGAAATATATTCAGGTCAGACATTGTTTAAATTTTCCTTTTACATCATTTTGTGGCTCTCCCCGTTTACCGCCAAAACTTTTTTGAATTTAACTGTTTTCGGCTATTTCCTGTTTCCGCCCAAAATCCTTATCGCCATTACTTGTTCTTTTTTAAATTTGTTCATGATACAAATACATTGCGAAAGTGAGCCTTTCGTCGAGAAATGTTTTGTATATAATTAGTTATGAATTAGAATTTTACAAGCGATTAAATCGTAGCTTAGTATTTTTCTAGATCATAAATTGCTTTTTAAGGCTTGAAAATGGAAATCGATGCTAACTACTCGAGTGCTGAAGAAGATAGTTCGTCCGAAGTCTGGAGTGAATGGAGCGACGCCGATGAAAGTAATTCCTTACTGCCGAGCGACGATGTATACCCAAGAGAAGATCAAGCAGCTGCGCCTTGTGGTTGACCAAAAAAACGTGAAGCTTCTCTGTTGGAAGATGTGCCTGTTGAATTCGTAGGAGGAAAAGCGAAAGGAGGTTCTCGACGTGAAGGAGTTAGTTCTTGAGCCACACAAGTTCCAGCAAGTGTCACATAATGATCGACTTGCATACGCACTTCGTCGTAATGGAGAAGGAGCTGGCAGGAATGTCTCAAGAAGTGAGTTTATTTGGTTTCTGTGAATATTCTTATTTTGGTTTTATTCATAGGTGCTTTGGATCGCTTAACTCATCCGGATCGTTTCGCGCAAGGCCCTGGCCAGAATAAATCGTCCCGTGAGTTTATTTGTTTTCTGTAAATACCATATGTACTTCTTATTTTTAATTTTATTCATAGTTGCACAAGTGGCTGCGACTGATGAAAAAGGAGTGTAGTTTGCAGGAGACCAAGGTCGTGTCTCTGATGGCCGGAAAAGTTCCAAAGCTGAAGACTGCCGATAAGAGAAGGGTGAATCAACGAATGGAAATCTCAAAGAAATACAGCAAAGAAAAAGTATGGGATTATGTTAAAAAACTTGCTCTCGTGACTGTTTTGGAAGAATGTTAGGATTATTGTTATTATTGTTAGCCTTGGTTTATTGAATAAAGATGCACTTGTAAATTATATCAACCTTCCGTCTTACAGTAATTCGTTTTTGTCAGAATATAACGCAGAAAATTTTTTCCCGGTATCATAGAAAATAGATTTTTTGGTGTAATATCTTGAAGCAAAAAAGTTTGAGTGAAAATTCCTATAGGAACAGGATCAAAGGATTTATGACCAATTTTTGCCAAAAGCTAACTCAGATTGTGTAACCACGTTAAAACTTTTACTTCAGATAAAACCGTTTATATACGTAACAGTAAAAGTCAAAACAATTTTCTGACGTAAGTAGACATGTATCTAACAATTAAATAAATAAAAATAATGGTGCCTAACAGGTTATGGCGGAAAGGATTTTGGGCGGAAACAGGAAAAAGCCAAAAATAGTTAAATTCAAAAAAGTTTTGGCGGTAAACGGGGAGAGCCCATTTTGTTCAGGCACCAGATGTCGCGTGGAATATGAACTATATGAACTCTACAACAACTGGATTATAAATGAAGACAGAATGGAATAGACGGCTGGTGAAAACCGTCGAGCTGCTTTTATGGACGTTGATTTAAAATGGATATGCATTGCTTGGGATATGTTAAACAAGTCATTCGAAGGTAGAATTATTAAATTTTTCACAACTGTTAATTTTTTATTTTAGACTGCAGAATCACTGCGTGCCACGATTGGAGCAAAGATTAGACTCCATTTTAACATCTCAATAATAAATTATTCAAGTTTTATGATAAATCTAAACAGTCAAGATAAAATTTTCATTTAAGGTTTTGATTAGACTCCATGTACAGTCAAACCTCGGTTATCCGGCACCCTCGGTTATCCGGCACCCTCGGTTATCCGGCACCTTAAATATACTTCATTTGGCTGAGATTGGCTTATTCTCTGTCAACTGACACTCCAGTTATTCGGCACTTCGTTTATCCGGCACCCTGATAACAGAGGTTTGTATATGATGAAGAGGGCTAATAGTAGTTTTAGAAACTTTTTCGTGAAACGACTTTATTGTGGAAATGTATTTTTCAACTTATCTTTATTACATTAGGTTTCTAAATGATTTATTGGAAACTGGAAGAGTAGGGTTGATTGTCGGTTCAAAAAATTATAACACTAATTAAAAAACACGGAGAAAGCAAGGAAATTTATTAATTTAGGGTGTTCACCCACAGCAAAAAGTGAATAAATCGATAATTTCAAACTCCTGAATTTAAAATCAAATAAAAAAAAATTGTAATATAAAAAATAGCAACATAAATTTACGGAACAATCTAAAACTAAAGACGGAATTTTTTATTTATATGCTATATAGTGTCAAGACTAATGACTAATGTTCCACCTCGTCATCTTCTAACTATTCACCTGCAATATATTCTCTACGCATTGCTTGTTTGTAGGTGAAATAAAATAAGTCACTTTTAATATTCTCTTAAGTGACGCACACATGGATAAGGTTTGACTTGTAGAGTGCAATATACACTTTATTGATACTTTTGCCGAATATAGTATACAAACTCAAATATATCAAATAAGGTAAAGTTACATATATGTCCCCAGTTGAATCAGGTATACACCGGTAAGTCGCGCAAAGTGTACAGACCCTTACCAGATTTTTTTTTCAGGAAGGTGGGCTAAAGCACCCATATAGGTCATTTTATCTACATCATTTTCGACTTTTACACTGTTTTCAGTCTACAAGGTGGGCCAATTTTTTGTGTTCCTTAACTTTGTCCATAACTTTTTTAGAAAGTCATATTTTTTTTAAATGTTCATCAGAGCATAGGAAACAATTCTGTAAAAAACGTTTTGAAAAAATCATTTTTTTGTCGCCTATTAAGTCACAATTTGAAAAACAGCGTTTCTTGACAAAAAAAAACAAAAGGAAGAGTAAGGCGAATTTTCCAAATTCAAAATTTTCAATTTTTTGGTTTTCTCAATATGATTAACAAATTTTATACTGCGCTTTACGTAGATGAAAATCTGAAAAATTGTAAGTTTTTAAGTGACTTCTATTTCCTTTACATATGCCATCCTATAAATTCCTATTCCAATTATCTAGCCTACTTACTCCCCGGATCTTTTTTCTGCAGCTTTTCAAAAAGGCTACATCAAGGATGCGTTCTATCAAAAAAGAATGCGGTTTTTTGAGTGTTTCATTTTAAAATTTTTTTAGTAATTCAAAAAATTTTTTTTTTGAATTTGGAAAACTTGCCTTACTTCCCCCATTGTTTTTTTCTGTCAAAAAACGCTGTTTTTTTTAAATTGTGACTTAATGGCATAGGGGCGTTTGGGCAATTTTCGGACAAATGTCCCAAAATTATAACGCCAAGGATCTAAATTTTCAAATTCATTTTTACTTTTTATATCGTCGTATGAACTTTCAAGGCTCTTTCATTTAGTGTTCGAGTTTTTTTTTCTAAAAAAAAGTCTTTGATTACTTTTTCAATATTTTTTGCTTTATTCAGATGAAAGACTTTTCATGGACTAACACTGATGTGATCAAAAAGTTGCAGCATCTAAAAAACGAGGAAGTAAAAACCAAAGATGTCGATGCCTACTTTAAACTGCAATATAACAAAAAGTGCGCGCGTAAGACCATATTCAAACACATGCCCAAGAAAGCTGCAGTACATTCGTATCTAAGCCAAGAAGTTGTCGTGTAAGCTGTTATACCTTTTTGAATTTTTTATATCGTTGTTGTTTAAAGACCACTGCAAACTAAGTTCGGTAATGAAATGATTTCAATTAAAGAAAGCATTGGCTATACAAGAAGTTTCAAAAGAGTTTATTTGCATGTATTGACTGCAAAAATTTAATTTTTTCCTGCGAAGAAGAAGAAGAAGAAGAAGAAGAAGAAGAAGAAGAAGAAGAAGAAGAAGAAGAAGAAGAAGAAGAAGAAGAAGAAGAAGAAGAAGAAGAAGAAGAAGAAGAAGAAGAAGAAGAAGAAGAAGAAGAAGAAGAAGAAGAAGAAGAAGAAGAAGAAGAAGAAGAAGAAGAAGAAGAAGAAGAAGAAGAAGAAAAAAAAGCATGTAAATTAAAATATTTATATGCACATGTTAATAAATAGCTCATCCATGATAAAGCTACTCAAGCCGGAGTTGGAGTCTTTGGGCTAGTCAAGGAGCCATAAATTTATAAAGCAAAATAAGAATAGTTTTTGATTTGTGTTTGGAAAATGTTTCTAAAAAGTAATTTTCTTGATTAATCTCCTTTTATTTACTTAATCTTGGACCGACGGCTAATCGGGGTGTCAGTTTGGGATCGGTCGAGATTTGACTGCCGAGACTTAAATTTGAAAACATTTTGGTTAAAAGCAGAATTTTTATAGTGTAAAATTAGAAACGTAATAAAAATAGATTAAAAGTTTTAGAGAACATGACTTGTAAATAGTAAATTGTGTTTTGTTCTAGATGACATTTAACTGAAATAAATGAATGTGCTTATTAAAGAACAAACATTGTTATTGAAACATAATATGAGAGTAGGCAGATAATACGGTAGGCTATTTTTTACATTAAATTTTTTTTAATGGGAAGTGCTAGTTATGTGATATGCCATTGAGACTGACTAGTATAATTTGTTTAACCCAGTGTTCAGATCTCAAAATTTTTAAACAAAGGATATTTTTCAAAAAATAAAGATTTCGGCACAAAAATAAAGGACATTTTCCAAAACACGCCAAAATCGTAAATACATTTTTTTTTCTACCTACCGTTATAACTTTTTAAACCAGGGAGGGGAATGAAATTTTTTGGAAAAAGTACACTTTCCAGTTTTTTATCGAAAAAGATTTTGACGTGAAACTTCAAGATTAAAAAATATTAGAGTTTCCGAAAAAATAAAAATATTTTTAAAAAGTACGATTCCCATCCCTGTTTTTAAACAAAAACAATTCAATCTCTATAATTTTTACTTCAATTTGAATTTTCTTGCGGAGAATTTCATTCTCAATGTGCACTTAGTACACGCCGGCAAAATCAAGATCAAGCAAAAGACCCTTTACCGTTCTAACCTTTAGAAGATTATGAGGGTCGGTCCACTGCACTTCACATTTTGGGCTAGATAGAGCAGAAAAAAAAAAAAGCGATAAATACAAGAAAAAGCAGAGAAAATGGGGTGGAATGTGAAGACATATGAAATGTTGAGTAAATGATTTTCACCGTAGGAGAAAATTTTTTAAAATTTGAAGTGTTTTCTTTAAACTTTGGCGCTTTTTCAGAATAAAGAAAAAATAAAGGACGTTGTGCCAAATAAAGGACATATTTTTATATAAAGGACATTTTAATTTCCAAAGATTTGGCGTCCCAAATGAAAGACAAATCTCATGACCTAGCTATTGTTGTTCAATTAAGCGTCAACTATGCATCTACAGTCATGATATAGTGATTGCTGTCAAATTTAAAGGTTCAGTAGGCATCTACAGTCATGACCTAGCTATTGTTGTTCAATTAAGTGTTAACTATGCATCTACAGTCATAATATAATGATTGCTGTCAAATTTAAAGGTTCAGTAGGCATCTACAGTCATGACCTAGCTATTGTTGTTCAATTAAGTGTTAACTATGCATCTACAGTCATAATATAATGATTGCTGTCAAATTTAAAGGTTCAGTAGGCATCTACAGTCATGACCTAGATGTTGTTGTTCAATTAAGTGTTAACTATGCATCTACAGTCATAATATAGTGATTGCTGTCAAATTTAAAGGTTCAGTAGGCATCTACAGTCATGACCTAGCTATTGTTGTTCAATTAAGTGTTAACTATGCATCTACAGTCATAATATAGTGATTGCTGTCAAATTTAAAGGTTCAGTAGGCATCTACAGTCATGACCTAGCTATTGTTGTTCAATTAAGTGTTAACTATGCATCTACAGTCATAATATAGTGATTGCTGTCAAATTTAAAGGTTCAGTAGGCATCTACAGTCATGACCTAGCTATTGTTGTTCAATTAAGTGTTAACTATGCATCTACAGTCATAATATAGTGATTGCTGTCAAATTTAAAGGTTCAGTAGGCATCTACAGTCATGACCTAGCTATTGTTGTTCAATTAAGTGTTAACTATGCATCTACAGTCATAATATAGTGATTGCTGTCAAATTTAAAGGTTCAGTAGGCATCTACAGTCATGACCTAGCTATTGTTGTTCAATTAAGTGTTAACTATGCATCTACAGTCATAATATAGTGATTGCTGTCAAATTTAAAGGTTCAGTAGGCATCTACAGTCATGACCTAGCTATTGCTGTCAAATTGAAGGTTGACTATGCATCTACAGTCATGATCTAGCTATTGTTGTTCAATTAAGTGTTAACTATGCATCTACAGTCATAATATAGTGATTGCTGTCAAATTTAAAGGTTCAGTAGGCATCTACAGTCATGACCTAGCTATTGTTGTTCAATTAAGTGTTAACTATGCATCTACAGTCATAATATAGTGATTGCTGTCAAATTTAAAGGTTCAGTAGGCATCTACAGTCATGACCTAGCTATTGTTGTTCAATTAAGTGTTAACTATGCATCTACAGTCATAATATAGTGATTGCTGTCAAATTTAAAGGTTCAGTAGGCATCTACAGTCATGACCTAGCTATTGTTGTTCAATTAAGTGTTAACTATGCATCTACAGTCATAATATAGTGATTGCTGTCAAATTTAAAGGTTCAGTAGGCATCTACAGTCATGACCTAGCTATTGTTGTTCAATTAAGTGTTAACTATGCATCTACAGTTAGGGTGGGTCATTTGACCAAGTGCGGTCGCGCGGTCGCGGTCTTTTTACAGAAAGTGGATTGCGGTCGCGGTCGCGGTCTTTCATAGGCTCGAGATGCGGTCGACCGCGCGGTCGTGCGGTCTTTCATGTGACTGTGATAACTCCATAGAATTCCAGTCAATATGCAGCCAAATATCAATCATATTTGTTATTTGAAATAATATCTTTACTCACTATCAGAAACAATATCAATAATGAAACTGAAGGCTTTTCAGGTTCTTGTTGAGGAAGGCAGGTTGTTTTCAGCTATGAAGTGGACAATTTTTCGGTCCAGTGGCACGAGGTCTCATGAATATTGATACTGAAATTTATTTTCAAGCTAAATACTATTGGTTTAACGAAGACATCCAAGCTTCCTTTCGGCTTCAAATTTCTCCTTCTGCTGAGCCTCCATTTCTTTGAACTTTGCGTCATTCGAATGAGTAGGAGGTGAGTCCTTAGTCGCGCTGTACCGATCGCACGCATTGCATCTGACTTAAGGTTTGGCTTCTTGAGATCCTTCTAGATTACCACGCTCGCTTTCACATCACCGGAAAATCAGTATGAAGTTAACCTACAGTCAGTGACTGTCCAGTAGGCATCTACAGTCATGACGCTATTGTTGTTCAATTAAGTGTTAACTAATCTACAGTCATAATATAGTGATTGCTGTCAAATTTAAAGGTTCAGTAGGCATCTACAGTCATGACCTAGGCTGTCAAATCTGACGCATCTACAGTCATGATCTAGCTATTGTTCACTATGCGGCTGTCAAATTTAAAGGTTCAGTAGGCAACAGTCATGACCTCAATTAAAACTATGCATCTACAGTCATTATAGTGATTGCTGTCAAATTCAGTAGGCATCTACAGTCATGACCTAATTGAATGTGCATCTACAGTCATAAGTGATTGTAGGCATCTATCCTAGCTATTGTTGTTCAATCTATGCATCTACAGTCATAATATAGTGATTGCTGTCCAGTAGGCATCTACAGTCATGACCTAGCTCAATCGCATCTCAGTCATACCTAATGAGACGAAAAGGCCCAGTAATGCAGCTCTGTTCAAGGTAATATTCAAATTCCTTCTCCACAGCGTTCTCCTACCCCGCTTAGACAGTCTTCTCGGTTTAGACAGCCGCCCATTAGATTAGTTCATGACCCTATGACCCAGCAATGGACTAGGTCAAGGGTTAAATTCACATAGGGGAGGAGAGCAAGAAACCTATCAATTCATCCATCCTCTTTCTACATCTCATTTGTTTGATACTGGCTATGCATGTATCCACTATTGCATAGGAGCTATGTCTTCGCGGGATGTAGTCTCCGGTTTCCTAGTAACTACGGCGAAAGGTCCCATTAAGTCCATGTGTTCAAATAAATGTCTTGTTGTGTTTCTTTATCTTAAAATTGGTGTTCTTGTCTCTCTCCTCTGTGTCTTTCATTACTTCCGGTCCTATTACAATCCTATGTCTAAATTAAGCGAGGGAGATGTTGTGAGAATTAATTTGAATACTCTTTTGTCTTGTATGGAATTCTATGTGACTGCATAGAATTCCCTTATTCATCAGTTATTGTGTTGTAGTGTTATTGTGTTGTTGTGCTATAAATTATTCTCTGTTATATTGTGTGTTATAAGTCTTGAGAACCCCGTGTTCCATATCATTAGGTCCCATATTATACATTCGTATTTCATTACAACAGATTCTCACTCAATTGCAAATTAACTTAATGATTTTCTCTTAAATAATTATAGCTTTTCGGCTCAATGTCTGAGTGAAACTAGGCTTGGCAAAAAATTTCCTGATTCTCTTCTTTGTCCTTATGCAAACTATGTTCTTTATCGGTCTGATCGTAATGGAAAGGGTGGTGGCGTAGCTACTATCATCTCTTCAGCATATCACTCAACTCTTGTAAGCACTGTTCCTCCATTTGATATCTTATGTGTCGATATTTTTTCTCCCCAGCATAATGCAATAAGGTTAATTAACGTCTATAAGCATCACATGTCAATTCTGATGAGTTTTCTGAACTCTACGACCCAGTTTACCCATAAAAACCTCATGAATAAAGAGATTTGTAAATGGTAAGTGGGTTAGAAAAGGTGACGAACATTTAGCGTTACATTACTACAAAAATACTATATGTAGATACCCGACTATCAGCTCTAAATACCATAAAAATGACGACTTTAATCTGAAACATGCAGAAAATTTGACCCATCGTTACACCTCTGTTGTTCAACAAAAGATATATAATATATAGAACAGATAAATAGGTGAAATAAATAGAAATAGAAAACATCTGTTCTTAGCTAAGTGTAATTAATATTGTTATACAAAACTACTTTTATTGCTGAACACATTCAGTAAATAATTTATGAGTTAGTACTAATAAGTGTATTTGTGGTTTAGTTTTTTAAGATTACTCATCCGATTCTATAGTTTATCCTAAATTCGCGAATTTTGTTGTTGACTGTCCGATGATAGTCTCATATAATTTTCGTCAATAATCTGTTCCGTAAATCTGCCAGTTTTCAATATTTTTCAGTCTGTAAATACCGTATTTACTATAATAAGGCCCCACTCCTGACTTTTTTCGAGATCAACCTCGAATTTTTCTATTTTTATGGGTTTGAAAAGTAGGCCCCATGGGGCCTTATTAGAGGAAATACGATAATTTTATCTATTTTCAGGATCCTTGATTCGAAAAAAGGTTTCCGACAGTTAAAAGGTAAAATAAAAGTGTCCTACTACGACACCAGTGGTACAGAGCTATAAAAAACAGTATTACAAATTATTTTATAAACTCAAACAATGGTTACGAATAAGTTTGCAGAAAATATTTAAAAACAAAAACACAGCCAGGGTGAAAGACACAATTTGACACATAAAAATCTAATTTTTAATCCTTAAAGAGCGCCTTCGAAATTGGTGCCCGCCAATGAAAAAATTTTTCCTAATCATTGGATGATTTCTTGGTTTCTAACAAAACTATATCTAAAAATAAATTCTAGGCCTTGTTTAGCGAGGAACCAAGTTAGAAAATTTGTGCACAAGTTCAATCATTGACAAAAAATTTGAATTGGCGGGCACCAATTTTGAAGGCGTGGGTATGCCCCTTTAACAAATCATTTCGAAAAAGTAACCAAGCTGTAAATCAGTAATAATTATATAACGTGTTGTGTTTCTCAAAGCAGCACAAATTTTAAAATAAAAAAAGATAAGATTTAAGACATCTTAAAATCTACCGGATGCTTATTTAGCAAAAAAGACTAAAAATAAACGTTAATGGCTGTAACTGAAATAGACTTGCTAAAGCCTGAAGTTTCCTCTTCAATTTGTCATTTTTTTGAGCTCATTCAAACTTTTTTTATTTTATCTTTATGATACAATTTTTTCTAGCGACATCTGAGTCAGAGATGCTTCAAAAAATTTTATCTTACATGATCAAATCCATCGACTTTTTGCCTAGGGGAACCGATGTTTTTATAACACTGATGGGCAAAATAAGCCTTCATTTCCTTGTATGCTACAGAAACTTCTCAACAAAATCAACAAAAAGTGTTTATTGCTGAACTTTCAAAAGCAAATACCCCTCATGCTTCTATAGTGCCCATGTAAACAAGCTCAGCGTGTTTTTGCAAGCAGAGCACCCTTTGATTATATCATGATGCTTGATCTAGTCTTCTTCTTCTGCCTGGCTTAGCTCGTCTTTATTGGTGGCAGCCCCAGCTGTTATTACTGGCTATGATGCACATGTACAAGGTGTGTCAGGAAATTCCTTGGTTTTGAAATGGTCATAATTTTTTTCTAGAGCGTTTTTCGAAATCGTGTTTTTACCAATCGATTTTTCTCGCCGACAATATTTTTTTAGTGTATAATGTTAAAATGAAGATTTTCGCTTGGTCCCCTGTATTACGGTCCTTACCCATCCAGAGGCCATCTAAAACCATGAACCAAACCACAGGAGGGACCAAGCAAAAATCGTGATTTTGACGTTATACACCAAAAAACCCAAAAAAAGAATTGATTGGTAAAAATAGAATTTCGAAAACGCTCTAGAAAAAAGTTACGACCATTTCAAGACCAGGGAATTTCTTGACACACTGTGTATATTTTGCTTGTGGTCAGTATTTTATAAAACTAAAATCCTGCTATGACTATTAGTTTGAATAAATCTGGAATATACCATGAATTCTAACGAACTACAACACGTTTAGAAGTAAATTAGTTAAAGTGAGCTGTCCCTTTAAAAAAGATGTTGGTTATTTTGCGAAAATAAATTGCATTGATTTTTTTGCATGAACTCAGTCATTCCTTGTTTTGATTCAAGTATCTTCTATGCGAATATGAAAGCTGAAGGAATGAGAAAAAAAAGTAGTTGCTGATGTTGTGTGCTTCAACCTTCAATAAGCAGTAGGAGTATTATTTTCCATAATAGACAGGCAAAGAAATTTATAATCCGTAATTTTCATACATTCTCCCTTGCTATTAGGATAGCAAGGGAGAAACATTCAAAAGCTCAGAAAGAAAAACAAATTTTTGGTTTTTCAAGTTAGCATAATTTTTCAGTGAATCTTTAATTTTTTTGTATATAATTGCTCTTCTCTTTACAATTCAACAGTTTTTTCAAGTGCCGTATTTATTCTAATAGAACGACACCCAAAGTTCAAAATCGTCTTCTTGGCATTGTGTTTTTAACCCTTTTTTCAAAGACTACTCTCACAAGTTACCACCCAATTTGTAGCTAGTGAGATGAGCTACTAAATGAGTAGTAACTTGCTTGAGAGAAATTGTCAAAAGTGGGTAAAAAACACAATGTCACAAACACGTTTTTTGAATTAGGAGGTGTCGTTCTATTAGAATAA
Organism: Ditylenchus weischeri; assembly: GCA_029231635.1. Taxonomy (NCBI): domain Eukaryota; kingdom Metazoa; phylum Nematoda; class Chromadorea; order Rhabditida; family Anguinidae; genus Ditylenchus; species Ditylenchus weischeri. The sequence continues at coordinate 234,042 of JAMRYI010000150.1, forward strand.
ATACGATAATTGTTTACGCTTCTTTTATATTTTTTTCAAGCTGACACTGGTGGTGTTATATCGAAAGCCACGAATGAATGAATCATGAATCATCGCTATTCGAAAATCATCTGCCTGTTAAGCTTCTTTGTTGTTTGAATGTACAGTTTGAGTTTCAGGTGATTTTCACAAATATTTTTATTATGCTTGTCTGATTTTAAAAAGACAACGCTAGAACCCAAAATTTTTAGATTATTCATTACAGTTAACGATCTTATCTGTTATTATTTTGAGTATTGTATTTTCTCTATGTAAAGCTCCAAAAATCCAGAAAAATTTGGATCGGTCTCGAAGATTTTAGGCGAAAATTCAAAATCTAAGGAGCAAAATCGGTAGAGCTTGTGGTAGTTGAAGCATCTTCTATATAGTATTTGGCATGTGTGGGTGGGTGGGTGCGTGGGTAACGCTTTTTTACTTCGAAGGCCAGAACGGGTCGTAGATAGCGAAATCACTTTTGTCGCTAATACCATCGTGTTCCCCAGAATGTCAGCTTTCGTTTAAAAAAAAGAACAGGCGAAAAAAATGAGTTCTAATAGGGGATATACCTATTTTTATGAATGAAGTCATAGCCCCTCATTGAAATTTCGAAATAACTGTACTATACAAATAACTGTACTGTACTTTACTATAGAGGCGCCGATAGGCGCCTGTGGTCCCTTGTCACAAAATATTAACTCCATATTGATATTTGATCTTCAGATTACAGACCCTTAAAGTTACTGTAGTGCTCATAAAAAATGGGACACGAATTTTCAGCGACAATTTTTCTAAAAAAGTATATGTTTTTGCCCCATTTGATTTTAAACTGCAATTTGTTTAGTGACAGTTTTGTAGAATTTTTATTCTTCTTCCTTATGGCTGTAACCGTTTTAGAAATTATAAAAAAAATTTATCTGCGAAATATTCCATTTTACGAGACAGTGCATATATATAAGTGTTCAAAAAAATGGAACAAGACTTGATACTAACAGACTTAAAATAAAGAAAAAAGACATGGTAAGTTTTGTACTTGTTAAAACTTTAACCTTGACGGAATCTTTTGATAAAATAAATTTTGAGAAAAGCCACTGTTTATGCGGTCAAACAACCGTTTTCCTTAGATTTACTCTGATTTTGACTAGAAATCGACACTTTCACATTTATGATCATAACGTTTTCTAGAATTATCGAAAAGAAAAGCTTCACCTACCGAATGGTAGCTGAAAAAAGTGCCTTGAAATTCATTAAAAAATAACTAAGGAAAAATTCTAAAACAACTATTATCTGTTAGTATTAAGTCTTGTTCCATTTTTTGAACACATATAAATATGCACTGTCTCGTAAAATGGAATATTTCGCAGATAAATTTTTTTATAATTTCTAAAACAGTTACAGCCATAAGGAAGAGGAAGAAAAATTCTACAAAACTGTCACTAAACAAATTACAGTTTAAAATCAACTGGAGCAAAAATATATACTTTTTTAGAAAAATTGTCGCTGAAAATTCGTGTCCCATTTTTTAAGGTACAGGCCGTTTGATCGCCACAAATTTGATCGCCGGCTTATTTTGATCGCCACAAAATTGATCGCCACGAAATTGATCGCTCACAAAATTGATCGCCAGTCAAATTTGATCGCCACAAATTTGATCGCTCACAAATTGTCCCTGCGCGATGAATTGACCCACTGAAGATCAACATCCACTCGCAGCACGTTCTGCCCCGTTTCACCTTCGGACTCATTGCTTCCACCGTGCTCAGATCCCGAAACATCTTCTGCTTCATCGTAGCTGTCAAATTCGTTGTTCATCTTGTAACCTAAAGATGAAGGTGAGAAATTTCAAAGAAAGGCAACACGATACTACGAACAAAGTAATAAAAAAGATGGAGAAATGACAAAGACATAAAAGTAAACAATATCGCCGGCGATCAAAATTGAAAGTCGATCAATTTTGTGGCGATCAAAATAAGCCGGCGATCAAATTTGTGGCGATCAATTTGACTGGCGATCAAATTCGTGGCGATCAAAATAAGCCGGCGATCAATTTTGTGGGCGATCAATTTTGTGGCGATCGAAATATGCAGGCGATCAATTTGACTGGCGATCACATTTGACTGGCGATCAAATTTGTGGCGATCAATTTTGTGAGCGATCAATTTTGTGGCGATCAATTTTGTGGCGATCAAAATAAGCCGGCGATCAAATTTGTGGCGATCAAACGGCCTGTACCCATTTTTTATGAGCGTCACTGTAAACGGGAGAGGGCTTAAATTAGAAAAAAAATGGTATTTGATTTACGAAAATGATTTTAAATATTTTATGATGTTAAATATTCGCGTTCAAAAAATAAATAGGGATGATACTGCTTGTCTTGTGTTCCAGTACTGATTGTGGGAGTGCAATAGCCGTTGGCTAACTTGTATATCTTTCCTTGTCTTTCTAATCTCCGTTATATAGAAAAGGGTGGGAGGTATTAATCTGACCGAAAAACCGGCTGCAAATGTAGCAAGAGAACAAAATATTGAAGATGAGTTTTTAACAGATTTTTATGATTTTGCACCATTTTATTTGCTTTTGCAAAATAGCAGTCTGTATTGATTATTCGTTGATTTTTTTCTACTAAAATACAGACCATTATTAATTTGTTTTAGAATACTTTGTTTTTAGCACTTTTCGTGCAGAAGTACAAAAGAAGAAAAAATGCTTTTGTGTTGCTTGAAGAAGAGCACATTTTTGCGAGGACTTATTATAATCCACTTTATCTTTTTTATTCAGTAGTATAGAGAGAGAGAAAAACGTGAAAAATTATAAAGATACAATCTGGTTGTCCATCTATTTTTAAAGCTTGATTATATTTATTATCTAAAATATGCATTTAAAATGTATATTTTTAATATAAATTACCGAAATAGTTTTTCGTATATAGATAAAATGTGGAAGCTTATTTGGCCGTATTAAACGAATGAAGGTATGGGTACATACCCCTGATTAGTGAACCCTGATCTTTCCAAGGTTTTACTGTCCTCACTTTCATAAATCAGTTAGGCAATTCTCTTTCGGTAATGAAAGCCCACCATTTATACTAGCATACACAAGTAAAATAATGAAGGTTGCTAAAAAGAGGTCCTCTTTAGAGAAAAAATGTGAGGTTTTGGGTTTTTTTCTCAAAGCTGGTCTGAAAATCAATTTTATCATATAAAAACTACTTTGGGCAAAAAACAGTTTGTTGAAAATTTTCAAAATTTCGACCAAAACTAATTTTACTTATTTTACTCTTGATTTGGCCGGGAGTAAAATTGGTAAAACTAGTTTTGACCGAAATTTTGAATTTCTCAACAAAGGTTCCGAACTTTTTGGACGTCAAAGTAGTTTTATCAGGCACAGAGTCTTATAAAACGTTGATTTTAAAAGTGATAGACTAGCTTTGAGAATATTTTCCAAAAAAAGACCTGCTTAACTGATTTATAAAAATGAGGATAATAAGGTCTAGGAAAAATCAAGGGTGTATACTCAAGCCCCCACTCATTTAACCATATAACTCACCGTCAAATTTCAAATTCTCCTCGAGACAAAAATTATTCAAATTAATTATTTTTAAAATTTTAATGGCCTGTTCATATACTGAGAAGGAGAGTGGGAGTGAGAGTGAAGGGGTGTTCACAATGCACATCACTCTCACTTTTACTCCCACTATACTCTCAGGTGTTCACAATGCTTTTTTTCTCTTGCATAAAACTAATCAAATTAATTTTTTAATTTTTAAATTTGTTCATAATATTGCGAATTTCGACTACCGTATTTACTCTAATTTACCGGCAGTCTCTAATTTACCGGCAGTCTCTGATTTACCGGCATCCTGGAGATAGGTTAAAAATTTTAACGGCAGTCTCTAATTTAACGGCACCTTTCAGGGAAATTTTATATAGTGCTTGTGGGTTTTTTTAGGCTTAGGCTCTCTTGCAAATCAGTCTTTTTATTTTTAGCATCATGGAGCAAATTCTGGCCAATTATCAAAGGAAGCGAAATTGCTCAATTTATCACAAAAATTGATGCAGACATTTTCAATTCTGAGCTGTACCTCGTCAACTAGGTGGAACTGGACATTGAAATTTTGCGCAATGAAAACAACTTTCTTATACTCGCTCCTGCAGCTGCTGATGTCAATGGCTACATATGTTAATCGCACTTGATATGCGAATCCTGGACTGATGGATTTAGAGATTTTCGGGTGCTTAACCAAGATCTGAAAAGTGGAATCGGTAGAGCTCGTGGGAGTTAAGAAAATGCATCAAACAGCTTAGCAAAATATTCACTCTGCTCCGAGATATAAGTCTTTAAAGTTAGGGGTGTGCGCTAATTAGAGACTGTGCGGCAATTAGAAGAAATACGGTATTTGTCATGCATCCAGAGTCACTTTCCAGTGACTTGTGTCTAAGGTATGGAGGGAGCGCATCTCAACACCAAGCCCACTGCGCCCCCGGAAAAGGGCTTTATGGGTTAAAGATGCGTCCTTAGACCGGATTCCGAGCAAGACTCTTGATTGAAATGCATTTAGAGGCTTTTTTTGCCCAGCTCCAGGGACCAAAACGGGGTAGAATACCATTACATAATATGGTTTACCTTGGCCCCCTAGGCAAACAGTCATATTTTAGTCTATTTTTTTAAAATCTACTTTTTATGTGAAAAAGTGTCGGAAAATAATTTTTTTATCGTTTTAAAAATACATCATCACTTAGAAGTCGTTTAATCATTTAGAAGTTGTTTAGTACTGATTCTAGTATACAATCAGGTTTCATAATATGCCTTGGCCCACCGCCCCCTGTAGTTTTTTTTTTGGAAAACCGTTTGGCCCCCCCTGTTGTTTTTTCTCGAAAAATAATTTTTTGATGTGTATAAATTTATCTTGTTTTAGATGAAAGCTTCTTCGCCGTTTTTGCTCGATCCGCAGTGTGTCAAACAAGTGCTTCAGTTTCAGTCAATTTCTCTCCGCGACCTTTTCCAGATGTCAATTGAAGATGCAATTTCGGCTTACGTTTTATTGAATATGCTTAAGAATACAATGTCGTGTGATAAATGTGCCAAGCCAATGAGAACCGTCAAACGCAAAGAAAATCAAGATGGTGTTTGGGTACATTTATTTTTATATTTTGTTATTATTTTTTTGTTTCAGTGGATATGCAAATCAAACGTTGTTTCATGTTCGGCTGAATCAATACATTATATGAAACTTGCTTCGCTAAACGAAAGTACAATCGTGGACAGAAGAGGCGCAGCTGTGAGCAGTGGATCTTCGGCGGCATTCAGCGTGGTGAAACAAGCAAGGCATTCGCTTTTCGTGTTCAAGTCAGGAAGAATAAAACTTTTTTGGCAATTATCCGAAAAAGAATCAAGCGAAGAACTACAATTTTGTCCGACGAATGGCCAGCTTACCGCAAGGCTTACCGCAAGACATGTTGGGAATCAACATGGCAAACCTGTTGGATACAAGCATTTTATGTCTGCCGTAAGAAAAAATTTGCAAGGTAATCAAAATAAACTTTGTAAATAAAACATTTTACTAAATAACTTAGCTAATTTGCAGGAACGACATCGATGAGAATGGAAACGCAATTCGTGTCTACACCAACAAGATAGAGGGTTTTCGAAGTTAAGTCAAACACAAGATCAAGTGGCTACGGGGAACAAGTGAAAAACTCAAATCGTCGTACGTTGCCGAAGCTGTGTTTCGCCAAAACTGCAAAACAGATGGCGAAAATGTATTAGAATTCTTCTTTGATCGTGTCTCGTTAATTTTTTTGTATTGCTAATTATGATCTGTAAAAGTTGATTTGTGTATTAATAAAATTGTGTTTAATATTGTATTCATTGATTCTTGTCAAAAACAACAGGGGGGCCAAGCTGTTTTTCGAGAAAAAACAACAGGGAGGACCAAGGCATATTATGGAACCTGATTGTATACTAGATTGTACACTTAAACATGATTTACAAATTACTAAAAAATGCAACCAACCCATCCCCCCCACCCCTCCAGTAAATAAGTTCTCACCGTTTTTTGAAAAATGACATGATTGTTTCTTTCAAGCAAAATTTATTATAATTGACTCTCGATTTAACGTAATCCAGTGGACCGGTCAAAAAGTTACGTTAAATCGAGTTTTACGTTACAGTCAAACCTACGATATAAGGCCACCCTGCTGAGTGGTTAAGGGTGGCCCTATATAGGGAATGGTCTTATTTTGGGGTGACTTCACAAAAAAAGTTACGCATGCGACAAAAAAACGCCAGAAGAAATGAAAAAACAAAAATCACGGTCCCAAGAATACGAAAAAAATTTCTTTTCAGGAAAATTGAGCTGAAATTTTTAGGACCATTTGGTTAATTTCCGCTAAATTGAGAGGCAATTATGAGGGCAAGAACGGTCAAAAGTTACGTTGAATCGGGTTCCGTTAAATCGAGAGTAATTTTTGCAATAACTATAAGCTGACCAAACATATGGGTCTCAAAGTTACGTTAAATCGCGTTCACGTTAAATCGAGTTACGTTAAGTCGAGAGTCGACTGTATTTAATTATCATAAACTCCTCAACAATATGTCATTAGAAAGCTAGTAATCTGAAATTTTATTGATCGATAAAAAAATTAGCAAAATCTTCCCCTTTGAAATTGCATGAGCATAAATGTCAACTTGGATGGTTCAGAGGGGCAGATGACCTGCAGATGCCACTTTTTTTTGTCAACTTTTGTTTCAACATCTCATTCAGCGTAAAATTCTGCGTTAGGAGCCATAAAGATCTCGCACCGGAGCCAGAGTGTTAAATGTTGGCTGAAACTCCAAACATAACTTTTCAAATTCAATTTATACACATGATGCATTTTCGTGTAAAAGCTTGTTATGGCTTGTCCGGAAGTTTTTTTTGAGAGAGCTGAGATATTTTGTAAAGTAGGTGAGTGGTCCAAATAACCTGAAAAGTCAAAATGGCCACATCTCAGCTCCTAAAAATATTTTTACCTGATCTCAACAGATTCGGATTCAACAAAACATTTTATGATAAGGGGTCACTTTTTAAAAGTTTTACCTTCAAAATTATCTAGTTTTGACCAAGAGTTCCATAAGTGTGTCGCGAATTTATATTCTTCTTATTCATCATGTAAAAGTATCTGTTTAAATATCATGTGAAAAAGATTTTTTAGATATCGACGATGCTATAAAACAAATTGATTCAGTATTGTTAATTTTATTGTCTTTTATATCACTAATTTTATTTTCAACTAACAAAAAACCCAATGCTATAATATTGAAAAACTACACCTGTGGTAACATATCGGTACGACCACAATGCTTCAATACAATTATTCTGGAAAAATTATTGACACTTACTGTTTCTTAAAACACAGTTTGGTTTTCTTTTTGTGGATGTTAGTGATGCTAAGTTGTTGTACTGATGTAAATTTTTTTTACAAAAAAATAAGCCTAAGCAATTTTATTTGCAGTGCCTGTCAGTGCCTAGCCTTCCTGAAGTGGTTTATCCCTACAGAAAAGGTTCCACGAGAAGTGTGCTAAGAGCAGACACAAGTAAAATTTCAGCTCAGAGTACAACTACAGCTCTTCCTTTTATTGAGCGAGATATTAAAAAATCCAATAACGTATCCAAAACAAGGCGTAATTTTTCTGAAATTCAGTTTATTTACAAACCTATCTGTTCAATTTGAAGATTCAGTCAGCAACACAGTGAACAACTTCCGAGTGGCCTTGCACAATAGAAAACAACGTATTCATGCAGCTACACAAAGAATGTTAAACCAGGCTAGTGGGTCTACAAACAAAGACACTTCTTCGGCAGAAACACCCTCATCGGCAGAGGCCAGAGTTATAGTGGCACCTATAGATGGAAGAAGGTCAGAAAAAAGCATACCTTATTTCTTCTAATAGAAGACCCCCCTCTAGACTCCCCCCACCCTCGGGGACTAAGCGAAAATCGTGTTTTTGAGATTATACAGCAACAAAATATTATCTTCGAGAAAAATTGATTGACGAAAACAAAATTTCGAAAAACGCTCTAGAAAAAAATTATGATTAATTCAAAACCAGAGAATTTATTGACACACCCTGCGAACCAGATGTAAAAAAACAAAAGCACCTGTTTGCACATTAGTGATCAAAGCTTTAATATTGTCATTGAATCTTTTTGATCAAGAAATATTCTTCAAAGTTAATTAAAGTGATCAAGTTTACAATCAACTTCAGTTTACAGTAGCAGTAGTACCTCAGTCAACTATAGTTCAGAGTTGACCATAGTTCATTGGACTATCTCAATATTTTTTTCATAGTTAACTAAGTTGGTTCCAAAAGTTTAAATATATGGTTTGAATAAATATTACAACTAATGATGTTATCAGTTATTATTTCAAATACCGTATTTTCTCTATTTAAAACCACCTTCTTGAATTTTTAACCCTCTTAAATCCAAAAAAGTTTGACTGGATCTCGAATTTTTTAGGCGAAAATTTGAACTCTAAGAAGCGAAATCGGTAGAGTTTTTGGTATTCCTCTCGACTGCAATACTTTTTACCTAAAAGTCTCAAACTCAGTCCCAGACCGCGTTTTTTTCAAATTTTTTGCGCCATCGTGTTGCCCGTGAAATTCTGAATCGATTCGGGCACTTACTACGCTTGGGAGTGTTAATGACGATGTTTGTAAGAAACGAGAAGCGCCTGGACAAAAATGAGCCAACAGGTCAGAGATTTATTGAATGTAAATTAAATAACCTTTTTGAAAGGTTCTATATTCTCGAACAAGTATTATTAAAAATATATTAAAAAAAATTGCGCAATTAAAAATGTTTTTTGCAGAGTCTATACAGCTGACCAATATTTTTTGGTGTCCAGTGAACGTCAAGATGTGGATGGTGAAGCTAATCCGCCTGAAGAAACTGCAAGTAAAATAATTAAATCAAAATATAGCAAGTTAAAACTTTTTTTTTAGAAATCTCATCTGAAGGTCAAACGCCTGTTAGATCTCTAGATGAAAAACAAAAACAAGAAACCAGTGGAAAAGCATCAATAAGTGAGCTAGGCCTTGGCCCTGAAGAAATGCAGAGAACAACTATGCACGAATTACCGTCTGCAATAACTACAACACCTAGCTCAGCTAAATCAACAGCTCTTATAGCCAAAGCTCATGCGGCACTTGGGAAATCAGTTATCTTTTATAATTAAAAAAAAAAGAAATGTTAGCTTTGCGGGGAAATACCTGGTGGTCAAAAATTTGCAGACAAATTGTAACCGGGCATTTTCACAGGGTGGCACAAATTGTTATCATTTTTATCTGTAGCATTTTTAATTTTCGCCTGTAAAGAATCTACTTGAGGTGGTTTTAAATTCTGAAAACTTAAGTAATGCATATATGTCAAACCTCTAGTCAAACCTAGTTATAGTGTGATCTCGATATAGTGCGAAACTCGATATAATGCGACCTTGAGTTCGACCCATTTGGTCAAAAGTCTCGATAGTGCGGGTCCCGATATAGTGCGAGATTCGTTATAGTGCGAATGTTTTTCGGTCCCCAGAGGTCGCACTGTAACGAGGTTTGACTGTAGAACTGTCGATCCGCTTAATCCATTTAACAATTTTTTGTCTTTTTAGATCAAAAACAGTTTTTTAGTTTTATTTTTGATCTTTTGTTTGCTGGACCGAGAATTTTGGTTTGGTACAGCTAACAAAAAAAATACCGATGTCTGAGAGATTCTACTCTGCTGGTGCCTAAGTGGCAGAAGATCCCACTGTACTCGTCTACTTTGGCCAATGGAACATGGAGCATAATGTGGCAAAGGTAGACATTATTCTGAGAACGCGTTTTCTTGATTCGGTGAATGCGGTAAGCACGAGCAATTTCACGTATTGGAGCAGGCATACAAAAAGCCGGGTTTGTGAATTTGCGTATTTGATTCGGCCTAAAAAATTTTAAGACGCCCGCCACTTCACCTGCAATCAATTTGTCTGAAAAAGTGTCTTATAGACTCCAATAAATCTCACAGTTATCATATACTACTTAAAGGACCATGGCCACCTGTTTTAAATTGTCCCTTGCCAATTCAAAATTTTTTGCTTAATCACTAAACTTCTGCAGAGATTTTTCAACTTGGTTTCTAACAAAACAAGGCATAGAATTTAATTTTAGGTAAAATTTTGTTAGAAACCAAGTTAAAAAATCCGTACAGAAGTTCAATGATCAGGAAATTTTTTGTAATTGGCGGGGGACAACCATTGTCGTAGACGGCAATGCCCCTTTAAGTTTTTAGAATTTAAAATGAATAAAAAAGCATACCCCCTCAAGTAGGTTTTTTACAGGCAAAAATCAAATTTGCTAGAAAAAGGCTAAATTTGCAACATAAAAAACTAAAATTGCCTCAGAAAAAAATAAATTTGCCTCAAAAAGGTAATTTTTCCAAAAAAATAATAACGTAAACTAGAAAAATTTGCCACAGAAAAAATAATTATCGCAACAAAAAAAAACTAAATTTGCTACAGAAAAAATGATTAACCTATAAAATACAAAGTTCTTATTTTAGCTTTAGGATTTTTTGTCGTATTAATCTGAAAGTTACACTTTAGGCAAAAATGGCTGATCATAATTCCCACACTTCTTCAGCTCTGCAACTGGTCAGTCATGACACAGCCAGTGGGAGGTAATCTAATTTTACCACTTTTTCCAAAGAAAATCTTTTTAAATCACAATACAGACTTGAGCAATCTATCCGCTTTCCGGCTGAACGGTGGCAACTACCTCTTTCCCTGTATTCTGCTCGTCTCAAAACTGTGGACAAGTTACAAGGTCTAAATCCTGCTCAAGCCAAGCAAATCAACACAAACACCACTTTTCGCTCTTATGCTCAAGAAAAGACTTATGAGGAAGCTCTGGGAATTTACGATAAAACACAAACCCCACATAATAGAGCGGTGCATCACAATCAACCTGTGGTTCCACTCAGCTCTATCCGGTCACCAAATTTTTCCCAGCCCCACGATGCAGCAGCTGGACCACTTGGAAGACCGAATTTAAGTCTTACAGGAGGAGGGGTTCAATCGGCTAGAAAAGGCATAAGAGCTAAATTTGCTTCTAGGCACAATGACCACCAAACCAAACCAATAGCTCTACCTGCAACTATCGACGACTGTAAGTTTTTTTAGAACTTTTTATGGGACAAAATATTGTATTATTGCATAAATTCTAATTGCTTCTTGCTCCTTTGTGTCTGGTTTTTTTAAATTATAATCCAATTGGCCTCGCTCAAAGTCAATTTATAATTTCAGAAATGCACATAAAATTGAAATCTAAGACGATTCTAGTTTCAATTTCAAAAACGCCTTCATAGTCGTTGAAATTGAAATAATTTTGAAATGATTTCAGTATCTTCAATTGTCTTTGTCTGAAATTGTCTTTGAAATGGGAAAATTCACATTTCATAAATTTTTCAAGGCAAATTTGAAATGTTTATTGATAAATTCTTTATTTCTGAAACCATTTCAGAAATGTTACTTGAAATGGTGAAATGTGTTCTGAACTACTGGTTTTCGGTCGTTTTCATCTGTTTCGAAATTTTTTTCCCAGGCTTCTGAACGGCATTTGTATTCGTTCTAAATGGCTTTGTATTTGTTGTAAATGGCCTTTGTATTATTTTGTTGAGACTTTGTTGCCTGCTCTCAATTTAGAAAAGGATAGCTCTCGAGATTGCACTCGTTTTCTCGCTACCAGAAATTGAACGCCGATACTATATGAAGCCAGCTCATTATCCGATGATTCATAGCAGTTTTGAAATAATCTACAGGTTGATTTCGTGTTTTTTTTGAAGTTATGATTGCAAATGACTATTCTTCTAATTTCAGGTTCTACTAATCCACCGACACAAATGATATTCAAGACTTCTGCCGCCCCACGCGGGAGCAATTCGATCAGTTGCACGCTCTCATCAAGGATCTCTTCACGCATAGTCAGAATCATGAGCGGCTAATCAGCTCAAAAGAAAGACTCGCCGTGTTTTTGAGGTTTGTTTTACAGTTATCATCTTCATCTGAAACAAAGGGCAAGTTCAGATTTGAATTCCGTTGTCCGTGTTTGCGCATGAGTTTGTCATCGGGAGCAGCACCGTGTGCGGAATTGTCAGGGAGGTATCGCAAATAATAATAATCAAATCGAAGCCTATTTATCTGCCACCAGCGACAAAATTAGTTGGAAATTTTTGTACTTTCTTTCTTCTTAGTTCACCTGTTCAGGAAAAGTGGCTTGACACCGCGAAAGAATTTGAATACCGCCACGGATTCTTGCATGCATGTGAAACTATAGATGGCAAACATTTTCGGGTGAAAGCGCCATCAAATACCGGTCATGTGTGTTTAAAATATATAGTTAAATTAAGTAAAGTTTGACCATGATTAAAAAAGACTAATTCAGGGAAATTTCTCAGTTGTGGTGTTTGCTCTTGTGGATGCCGATTTGCGCTTCGTTCTCGATGACATAGGTAGAGATGGTCGAAATTTCGTTGAGCATGATTTATATAAGAATTATATCAATATTATGTGCGGAGCTACTGGACATAACTAATTGCTGTTTATATAGGTAGAATTCATGCTTATAGTATCATGGGAAAAAGTGCGCCACAATTGACCATGAGGGAAAACACAAATTGCGGGAAGCCATATTGTGTACTGTTGCCGAGCTTAACTCTGAAGCAGCTCAAAGCTCGCTTTCAAGGGATATTGATGAGAAGAAAAGAATGATTTCAGAAATGTGAAACTGGCATTTGAATTGAAACGTGAATTTGAAATTTCGTATTTCAGATTTCAATTTCAAGAAGTATGAGCGGGGCCATTATAAGCTTTTATAAGTGACAACATTTTTCCGAAAAGATAGATAGATAGATTTTTGTTTAAATAAAAATTCTGGGAAAACTGTTGCTTCTTACAAAACCGACCTCAAAATCGTAATCCTTGCGGTCAAACTAGACTAACTGAAGACAACAAAAAATTGAAGTAAAGAAGTGTGGGATTCTAGGCGGGAACGAACTTGAGGGGTTTGTTAAATCGACATTGGATTTTGTTTTAGATTCTTTGAATTTGTATGAAAATAAACGATTTTTCTCTAAACTTTAAAAACTTATGATTTTCTTGTTCCACTATTTAGCTGACTTCGACTTGCTGTCAGCTCAGAGAACAAGGCCTTCCATAAATACATTCATTCCTTTACCTATAGCTGGCAATGGCAACACATTTATTGCAGAGACTATTCCTCTGCCTATTAAGCTGGCTGAAGTCAATTATGCTCCATATGTCGCTCGTCTCAACCCAAATGAAAAATTAGATCTTTGCTGTAAAAAGCAAAGTGTGTCCAAGCAATGCCAAGGCTTGTGCAACTTTGATACTTTCACAGATAGATCGGTAAGATTATATACACAATCAGTTAAAAGTATGCTTTCTAAACTTTTTAAAATTGACGATCAATCGATGAAATCAATTTACCGTCTGCATACAGTAAAGCTTCGATATAGTGGCCCCCTCAAGACCAGTCTCAGGGGGCCACAATATTGGAGGGGACACTAGAGATGATGGCTTGACCTTTTCGGGACGGGACGGGTCAGAATTCAAATTTAAAAATTTCGGGACGGGACGCGGGACGGGACAGGTCAAAAAGTTATATCGGGACGAGACCCCGGGACAGGGAAGATTTTCGGGACGGTCATAAAAAATTTCCGATCGGGAATTTCCATCCTATATGCTTTATTTATGCTTCAATTTCCAGACGTTTGACATTCTTCCGATTGATTTACGTTTGTTGGGCTTCCTGTAAGATCTGATTCATGGTACAGTCAACCCTCAATATAACGGCCCGCAGTGTGACCGCTCGTGTAGGGACGTTATACCGAGGGTCAGTTATATCGAGGATTGACTGTAATTACAAGTTGAAGGTAGTTGTTGAAAAATTGAATTTTTTCGGGACGGAACGAGACGGAATTTAAATAATTTTTTTTCGGTACGGGACACCGGGACGGGACAGGTGCCGAAAAATTTCCGGGCGGGATTCCGGGACGGGACGATTCTCTAAAATTAACGGGACGGGACGAAATTGTCCCGTCCCGTCCAGTCATCATCTCTAGGGGACACTATATTGGAGGCTTAATTTACCGAGGTTTGACTATAGTTATTTATTTATAATTTTCGTAATACTGCAAAGACTACTCCAACTAGGAGTAGTATACTGGTTAGTATGAGTCTTTTTAAAGACTCATAGTAAGTAAACTCAAGTAAACACATGTTTTATATCATCAATGCCGTATTTCCTCTAATTGCCGCCCCTCTAATATATCCCGCCCTCCCTCTACAAAATTTTTAAAAAATGTTTGTCATATAGAAGAAATTCGTTATGCCAAAAGTAAATTCGTCTGTAGAATTTTAAGAAAATGTTCGTTATGTCGAAGCTTTCGTTATATCAAGGGATCGTTGTACCGAGCGTATGGCTTATCATTTTTTAGTCAAATCCAACCAAATTTAGCCAAAAGGTTTGTTATATCGAAGTTTGACTGTATTTGCAGGGGCGTAAATGTTTAGTAACTTCACTCATTTTTCGAATTTGTTCCTTTTATATCACTAGCTTTAGATTTAATACTAGCTTTAGATTACTAGATCCACAAACCGCAAACCCATCCTGCCACCCCCACGCACAGCGCTTAGATCGAGGAGATAACTTCATATTCGTGTTTCTCGATTGCGATTTCCTGAGAAATCCGGCTGTTTTTTTAATTCTGAGCAGAAAATTTTTTTTGATCCACAGGGAGGGGGAGGGTTGGCGGGTATCATAGATTTTTCAGCCGAAATTCAAATTGGCGCCTTCTGAACTTAATAGGGAATAAGAGCTGTATAGGGAAGGGAAGGGAATAATAAGGGGCCAATAATCTATACTACTAACACCATACTAACAAGAAGATGTTGAACATAGTTTTGAATAATGGGGCCTACCACATATAAAAACTCTGGTATGCATGTTTTTATGCATCCAGAGTCACTTTCGACCGATTTGTGTTTAAGGTATGTGGGTGTGCGCATCTCAACTCCAAGCCTCTAAGCACCCGAAGGGGGCGCAGGGGCTTTGATGGGTTAGAGATGCGCGCACTCACTTACCTTAGACATGATTCCGAGCAAGACTCTCGATCATAAAAAGCATACAGAGTCTCTTTTTGCCACGTCTCACGTTGAAAAACATGGTAAGACAGTCGAATAAGAATCATACAGTCAATTCAATTTAAAAAAAAATCGGTATCATTCTATACATCTAAGGAATAATATTGAATTCTTGTCTCTTTTTTTATCTGCGTTTTATAAATAATTGATATCTAGCTAGTATCTGCGCTGCTTAGCAATCAATGTCCAGGTTCACAATTAGGACAGGCTTTTGACTGTGCCACTTCAAAAGTAGATCATTCTGAGTGTTGCAGACGCTATAATGTACATCTGCACAATGGGGGTCAATGCATGCCTTTTTGTGAGACGCATTTACCTACACCTCCTAATGTTCTAAGCTATATAGCTTGTTTGCCAATATTCGAAAACATCAAAACTTGTTACAGAGATCATCAATATAATCATCCTAACATCTATGGAGACTAATCTTAAATTATGCATTTTTAAACTTGTAATTAGCAGCAATAGTTATAATGTTTTTTGTTGAATTTTTGTAGGAATTTGTTCACTTGTTGTTATGAATGTCTAATTATGTGATAAAAATACAAGCAGAAGCATAAATATTAAAATAGCAAATATTCAAGTCACACATTTCAATGTACAATAGCTATGCTTTTTAAAGAAACTAAGCGGTGTGTCAATGACCATGAAAAGTATCAGGTTGTTCAGAAAGTTTGCGACCACCTCTGAATACTTTTGTTTTGAGTTTTCCCAATCTATTTTAACTTTTTATCGTGGTAACAACTTAATTATCACTATGCGATAACTAATCTTTATACGGTAGACACAAATTATACGGTAGACACTCCCTTTGGTGTTTTATAAAAGCCTCTCATCGATGAATTATATCTCAAAGGAACCAGATGCCTTTGAGTTGAAAATTTCTCAACCAATAACTGAATTTGATTCCCAATCTCTATATAGTATTTGGGACGGGTGGGTGGTTAACGCATTTGAGTACATGTTTGGTCACAAAGGAAAACTTTTTTTAGTGTAATATTTTTATTTGCATGTTTATACTCATTCGAAAGCTCTTTCAATGGCGGAGGACCTTTCGCAATCAGATTTGAAGATTGTTGTGAAAAAAAATTGAGATTTTGCCCCTTGAAAGTGAAAAGTGGTGGTTTTCAGGGTTAATCTTATGAGTGCCCATTTGGTCACAAAGGTAAACTTTTTTTAGTGTAATATTTTTATTTGCATGTTTATGCTCATTCGAAAGCTCTTTCAATGGCGGAGGACCTTTCACAACTAGATTTGAAGATTGTTGTGAAAAAAAATTGAGATTTTGCCCTTTCAAGGTGAAAAGTGGATTTATATTTGAATTTCAAAATACGATATAGGTGCCGATAGGCGCCTGCTGTCCTTTGTAACCAATAACCCGCTCATTTGCAAACTCTGAGAAGTGATGCATTAGCTGCCATTTTTACCGAATCTTGCTCCTGCCGAATACAAATGGTTTCGTTCACTGTGTGTGTGGAGTTCACATATGGAGCGGAGAAAAATTGCGAACGCGCACGAAATTCGGTTATGCATTGAGAGTTTTGCAACTCAAAGGCATATTTGTTTGAGGCTTTACGGATATAAATCGACGACAGCAGGCAATTGAAGAACATGAAGGGTAGTATTCACCGGATGATAGTTATAATTTAGATGTTACCGTGAATAAAAACTTAAAACAAAGTGGTCATGTACTTCTAAATAACCATAATTGAAACTCTTAAAAAATTGATAAATATACTCAAACTTTGATAGAGGCTGTTTCAATGATTTTTGGTTGCCATCAGTGTTTCCATGATATCACTATTTATGATAAAATAATGATATGATAGTGATATGATAGTGATATGATAGTGATATCAATATCACATCAGTAGAAAATTTCCCAACCAACATCATATCATTATCATATCACTCGAAAAAAATTCCCGCCAATATCACATCATTATCATATCATCCGAAATTTTTTTAACCAATATCATATCATTATCATATCAACCGAAAATTTCAATCCGTTTCTCTGTTTGGATGTGAACCGTGACTCATTGGTTGCTCATATTTTCGTAGTCTAATACTCGACACTAATTTTTTTCACCGATATCACTATCATATCACCTGGAAAAACTTTCAATGCTATCACATCACTATCATATCATACGAAAACTTTTGAGACAACATCATATCACTATCATATCATTCGAAAAATTTCTCGGCCATATCATATCATGCAAAAAAAATTCTCAACCATATCATATCACTATCATATCATGCGCAAAAAAACGACATCATGGAAACACTGGTTGCCATACACTATAATTTATAGGGGGAGATAGGGGGGATAAAGTTTAGAGGGTGATAAAGTTTATGGTTTGAACAACAGCCGAAATCATTGAAGCAACCTGAACCGAAACATAAAAAACCCGCATTAAAGTATGTATATATGTTTGTGAATGGAATATACAAGACAAGAGATTATTTGATGAATTAAGTAAAATGAACAAAACACGTATTTTGAAGACACTTTCACATTTATAGATCACATTACGATGTTGAATAAGTTTAGACTCTAATTGATTGTGAAAATTTCTTTCATATTTTCATCTTCAAAATCATCATCATCTTTCTCAATTTCGTCTTCAGACTTTTTAGAAACGGCTAGTATCTCAAAAGCACTGCTAGAAGTTGTAGAACTAGATGAAATAGAAGAAGATGAAGTGGTTGTCATTGAATTGTTGTCGGTTAAGCTGCTTGACGAATTTGAAATGTATATCTCATGAGTGCCAAAAAGACTGGTGGGAATGGCACAAACTGGGTTTGGGATAAGAATTCCAGAAGGAATCACTGCATTCTTGTCACAGGGCACTAAAATAGGAAAGTTACAGAAATAGTAAGTAACTAGAAGCCGCGCCACCGCAAATGTGGTATTCAGCAGGGCGCTTTGCACCCTGCAATGCTGCAACTGGCTACCACCACTAAAGTACAACCAACTGGCCACTACCACCAAGGTACCACTCGCGGAGTTAGTACACTTTCAGGTAACGGGCAACGGGTTAATCAAAATACGAAATTATGTGTTCCGTTTATCTTTCAGACCAGCACGATACACCAAAGGATAGCCCTGCCTCTGTGGTATTCAGTAAATTTCCAAGACACAGCTAACCTTTTTATTTTCAGGCATAAATACCCAAAACTGAAAAAGTACCACTTTTCCACTTTAAGTGGTATCCCTCAGGACCTCAAAATTTTACTTTTCAGGGATTTCTTAGGAAGTTTTGACCAAATAAGAAGTGTTTGCTAATAGCACCTTTTGGAGCTAGTTTTAGACGCTCTACAAGATGGCGAAAACAAATTTTCTGTTTTTGTGTATTTTTGCTTTTAAATAGACCCCTTGTCGCTGTTTTCTTAAAGTGTACTAGCTCCCCACTACCTGGACCACCTGGACACCACCACCAAGGTGCCACCACCTGACCACCACCACCAGAGTAGCACCTCCAGGGGACTACCACCTGGGTACCAATAACTGGCTACCACCACCAACGTGCAAGCAACTGGCCACTACCACCAAGGTACTACCACCTAAAGTTGGAGTGCGTGCGAGAAAAAATGGCGATTTTTCTCGCAATCTCGCCTCGCGAATTTTCGAAATTTCGCCTTGCAATCTCGCAAGCGGTTCTTTCAAAAAATCGCGAGTCTCGCAAATACTTTTTTTATTTTGCGAAAAACTCACAAAGAGTTTTTTCGATAGTTGGTTGCACGGTTTCAAACAATAACTTACACTTCATGTAAATTTTTAACTGTAGCTGACCTTTTTAAACTGATTCAAATGTAAAATATCTCACAGTGAAGTCTTAAAGCTTATTCACAATGAGAGCGAAAACCAAATCAAATGTTTTTTGTATTGTTTTTTGACTTACCGTTTAAAGAACGCTGTCGTAACTCATCTCATCTTGTAGCTCATTTCACTGGTCACAAGATAGTGGTAATTTGCATAAGAGGAGTTATCAAAAAGTAGGTCAAAAACACAGTGCCAAAAACATGCGAGCATGTGACTGTGACTTTTTACCAATTGTGAACGACTCAAAAACTCGAAATTTTCTTGGCGGCATTCGCCGCTATTATGGTGAATTTTCTGACATAAATTTAAAAAACCATTGGTTTTAGGAAAACCGTTGTCGAAGACGGCAACGGTCCTTTAGGCCTTAAAGGATCATGGCCACCTGTTTTAAATTTTCCCCTGCCAATTCAAATTTTTTCTCCTGATCATCGAAATTCTGTACGGATTTTTCAACTTGGTTTCTAACAAAACAATGCCTAGAATTTAATTTTAGGTGAAATTTTGTTATAAAGCAAGTTAAAAAATCCGTAAAGAAGTTCGGCACTAGTGGAGAATCGGTTACCATTTTCGCCTTGGTCCCTCCTGTTGTTTTTTTTTCAAAAATATGCCTCGGTCGCTCCTGTTGTTTTTAATCTTTTTTCTCACTTTTTATTAAAACTACAGTTTGATTGTCAAAACACTTTCGTAATCATGTCACCAAACCATCAAAAATTATTTATTACTCAATACAGACAATAATTTTACACTTTTAGGAATTGTAATTTTCTATACGATGAATCGTAGAGACCTGTTCGAAGAGCTTGTCCAATACATTTCTTGGCTCTATTTAAGAAGAGGTACCATTTTGGTCCCCCCTATTGATTTTTTTTGTAAATTGTTTTCACTTGCTTTATAATTCTATTCTATCAGTCTTCTATTTATGTTGTATTGTATTTATTTCTACTTCAGCCATACAACACCCATCCACCCAAAAATTTCTACTTTTCAAGCATACTAACCCCATTTACCCCAATATTTCAAGTTTTCAGACTCACGACCCCCATGCCCCAACCTTACTTTAGGCTTAGGTCTTAGGCTTAGCCTTTAGGCTTAAGATATATCATTTCACATACAAACAATTCAACTGCTTAGCTAATCATATATTTTCCCCATCTGGGCCGGTACTCACCATCTTTACCTTTACCTCTACCTTTTACCCTTACCTCTAACTTTTTTACCCTTACCTCTACCTTTTACCCTTACCTCTACCCTTACCCTTACCTCTACCTTTTACCCTTACCTCTACCCTTACCTTTACCTTCAACTTTTACCCTTACCTCTACCCTTACCTCTACCTTCAACTTTATCCTCGAAAGCACAATCAACTGCATATGATTTATTCCAATCCGCAACAACAGACAACACTATTTAGCGCGTAAAGTAACGATTAACAATAGAATTTCTCATATTTGATCCAGTGCTAATTCTGTCATCCGCATTGACCTCCTCCGGTGGTTGTTCGTCTAGCATGTCTTCATCGTTCTTATCGGATACTCCTCGCAAGCGGCAAATGTTGTGTAGGACTGCAGCGGCAATGATGAATTGAGGGACCCGTTCCATGCAAAGAGTGGAACCTACGCTTCCATCGACCGATCACTTGCTCCATCAGCACCCGTGTCTTGCAGAGGGAGGAGTTGTACCTATAAAACGCCATTTAAGAGAAACACAAAAAGACTTCCTTCGTAGAGGAACTGAACTTGCTCGAACAGCTGCTGCTTTGGCATCGGGCCACCTCCACCAGTTTTTGACGCGCTCCTAAATGAGAACAAAAAGATCAATAGGGCGTGTTCAAATGATAAATAAGATAGTACTCACTTCTTCTGATCCTGGAGATCCTGCTTGGCCAATTTCTTGAGATTCGAATGCTTTTGCTTCACTTGCTCCACGCTGTGCGACCTTTGATCCGGATATTCAGTGTTGAGCGTATCGGCAACCAACTTCCAAGCGGCGTTCTGACCAGCGGCGGAATCCTTTTTGCGGCTGTTCGGGAAGAGATCATCTTGATGTTCGGCCACCAACTCCACCAGACGCTTGCACATTTCAGACGTAAACATGGCGATAACTAAAGATAACAACGATAGATTAATAAAACGAGCAAATCTCAACAAAGAGCACACAACAATGAAAAATGAACATCAAAATCGTGTTCAGCGACACAAAATTACTCTAGAAATGCGTTGCGAGACAAAAATTCAAAAATCGAGATGAGGGTAAAATTTTTACCCTGCTACCACCCATGGTAAAAATATGCCTTGGTCCCCCTTGTTGTTTTTTACCCTTACCTCTACCTCTACCTTTACCTCTAAGTATGGTGAGTACGGGTAGAGGTAAGGGTAAAAGGTAAGGGTAAAAGTTAGAGGTAAAGGTAAGGGTAAAAATTATGGTGAGTATGGGTAGAAGTAAGGGTAAAAGGTAAGGGTAAAAGGTAGAGGTAAAGGTAAGGGTAAAAATTATGGTGAGTACGGGTAGAGGTAAGGGTAGAGATAAGGGTAAAAGGTAAGGGTAAAAAGATGGTGAGTACCGGCCCTGATCAAAGAACACCTTCAAAACATTCAACATTTTTCGGTGGATGGGTGTTCTATTGCTAAAGCAAAAAAAAATTTTTTTTCAAGCCGCGGGCATACAAATTGTGTTTCTTGAGGTTTGTTTACTCATAAAGCGGTACTCATAAAGCAAATGCTTTTCCACCTTCGCCACGCTTGATCTCCCCGAAAATCCAAAGCTGGTGTCCACTTCTCATTGATCCGCGATTATTTTTTCTTTTGCTAACAACCGTCTCGTCGATCTCAATAATCCGATCTTTTTCTCATTGTTACAGTAGCTGAAAATAAACAAAAGAAAAATTCCGTAAATATAAAGCTCACTTCTGGCAGACTTCTCTGTGTAGATTGAACCAGTCGATTATAGTACTATTCTCAATTCTCTGACAGCGTGCTCGTTATACCACATTTAAGAAAGAGTCATAAGCATTGATAACGGCAAATTAGATCTTGCGAAGAAGGAACCGTCTCTGATTGAAGTTGCTGAGCACTGAACACCCTTCGGCTTGCATGTCCACTACAATGCAATTATTTAAATATACACAAGGAAATAAATACCTATATCCCATCCTGGCACTGAGTGCCTTTGATAATACGCATATCCTTTCCGCATTTTGGACAATTCATCGAGTTTTTGATCATATTTACACTCACAAGGATGGAAAGAACCTCTTCATCAGACATTTGAAAGAGATGACGTAGCCGAAGTGAGTTAAAATTAAACTGCTGTAGACTGCTGATATCTTCGACTATATGGAATCGCATAGAAAAACCTCAAAAGATAGAATGACATGCATAAAAGAACAGACAATGTTTGAATTCAGGAAATAACATTGTGTTAAGACAAAAATAGTTTGAATACACTTTTTTGGAAAAATCAATAAGGGGGACCAAGGCAAAAATGGGAACCGATTCTCCACTAGAGCCTTGCAATGAGCCTTCAATGATTGGGATATTTTTTTGAATTGGCAGGGGACAACCTTTGTCGTAGACGGCAATTGTCCTTTAAATGTTGGATCCCTCAACTGTGATACTTAACTATAAATAGGTTCACAGTGAAGTCTAACTGTTAGTCTATAACAGGGTTGCCAAGTGGGCAAAAAAAATCAGCATATATAATGGCTGATTTATCAGCCAAAATTTTTGCTTTTTTATCATGTTTTTAAGCAGAATTCTGCGAAAATTGTGCCCTGCGGGTGGCCAAGTCCCTCAAATTCAATGATTATTCCAACTGTAAAAACTGAACTTTTTGTTTATCAATAATTTCTGAGTACAGACCATTTTAAAAAAGCACAGATTTGTCAAATTTTCGAAAATCTATGCCTTTTTAAAATGGTTTGTACTCAGAAATTATCAATAAACAAAATTTCTGTTTTTACAGTTCGAATTAAATTTGAGGGAGTTGGCAACCTGGAGGGCAGAATTTTTGCAAAATTCTGCTTAAAAACATGATAACAATGCAATTTTGCAATTTGATAAATCAGCCATTATATATGCTGATTTTTTTTGCCCACATGGCAAGCCTGGTCTATGAACACTCAATTATAATAAATGCAATGATAAGTGAATACCAAACAGTGGAGAATGCAACAAAAAAATATCCGTGGAGTGTGGAAGCGATAGTGGAGCTAGCTGCAAAGAAATCAGGAAGCCCCTTTGTGAAATTTTAAGTGACTATGATTCGACAGAAAAAATTTCGCAAAATCGCGATTTTCTCGCATTTGAAAATTGCGAGACCTCGCAAACTCGCAAATTTTCGAAATCGCACCCATAGTCTCCAACACTACTACCACCTGGCTACTACCACCAAGGTACCACCACCAAAGTAGCACCTCCACGGGAATACCACCGAGGTGCCACTAACTGGCCACCACTGTCAATGTACCACCACTAAGGTACTGCCACCTGTCCACAACTATCATCAAGGGAATACCGCCTGATTACCACCAAGTGGTTACCACCACCAAGATACCATCAACTGAGTACCACTAACTGAGTACTGCTATCAAGACACCACCACCTTGATGCCACCGTCTCGGTGCTACTACAGTCGAACCTCGATATAACGACATCCCGATATAACGACACCTTCTACATAACGACACCCAAAAATTGACCAATTTGATCAGCTTTGACTAAAATCTAGTCAAATGAACCTTCGATATAACGACACCCTTAAGCCGGTCCCTTGGGGTGTCGTTATATCGAGGTTCGACTGTACTTGTATAAAATGTGAGTCACACTGTGTGACACACTCAAGCGTGACAAAGAAATTGTGTGACAGACAGGCACCAATTCAAAAAACAAATATGTGACGGACAGGCGCGAATTTAAAATGTCATGACATACAGACAACAGCGCTAAGGTTAATTTAGATAGACAATAAAAAATATTCACCACTTAGCAATGAGATTGACTGACAAGGTTGGCTTGCACCACTAATCAAATGTTGCATTTGAAAGTTGCTATTTTTAGTTGGATCTGCTAGAAATAAACAAGTAAGTATAAACAAAGCGGGTACACTTGAAAAATTACAAACCAACCCAAATTTTGTTGAACTTCTTCTACTACCTCTCCCTCTGACCAATGTTTAGTGGATTCTAAAGTAAACTCAGTTTTCGCTTGTTGGGCTGGGCATGGCAGTCCAATGTTATCTATTTGAACACAATCTGCGTCAACACAATCATCCAGAGAAAAAATGTGTTGTTGAGTTGGAGAAACCAGGGAACAGAAAGTAGGCACCTTAATCAAACTAACAAGATTGTTTAAAATCTGTTTTAAGACAAACTAACTTGGTCGTCTAGGCTTTGTTTTGAGTCTGTACCATAAATATCTTTTACATGAGAGTCTTCAAACTGCAGTTTGTTTCTGACTCGACTGCTATTCGGCCAAATGAACCACTTGGGAGATACCAGTTCAATGACCTGAAATAAAACATTACGAGTTTATTACACCACCACCACAATAGTCATGCGGGGTGGCCCAACTTTTTCACCCACATTTCTTTTGGCCATAACTTTATGAATAGAGGATATTTTTTTTTGATATACCACTCATTTAAAAGCCCTATCTTTACCATTTTGTTTAAAAATGAGATTGCGTTATTATCATCGACAGTAGCCGAGATATGGCGGTTTTCATAAATACATTGATTTTAGCTGTTTATTCGCAAGGGAGCGCAATTATGCGACAGCAAACTTTCAAAATGGGTGGATAGGACGTGGCTCTCCAAATTTTCCATGGCTTCCTTACTTTCGGACTTGAGTTTGTGTTACTTTTTCTTGTGCGCATAGATTTAAAGTCATGATTTTGGCTAAATTGACTACAACAAACTCAAATTGCCTTTCAAGAATCAACTGGGACGATGGTCGACCATTCAATTGAAGCTTATGAACATTGTCTCAACCGATGTGTCGCTGTTAGTGACAAAAGTATGGAGCAAACTTTTGCAAATGTTTATTAAGTCATCGTCATTCTATTGTTATGTCTGTTGTTTGTTATGAATAAAAGTGCGAAACTGAACATTATGAAAAAACAACCAAAATCAATGTTTTTAGGAAAACCGCCATATCTCGGCTACAGGGTAATTCAAAATTACATTAACATTATTAACAAATCGGGCAGCATAACACCGTTGCGGCTCGTTTCCGAATTGTTGGATGACAAGTTTTGGATGGCACGACCCCAATAAGGCCGGCACGACCCCAATAAGGCCGCGTAGCAAGTAAAAAAACAAGCAAAAAACAAACAAATAAGAAAAACTGAATTTTGAAAAAAAAAAGTTAAATTTGAAAATGTTAACGTAATTTTGATACACCCTGTAGTGTCAACGACAATAACGCAATCTTGTTTTTAGACAAAATGGCAAACATAGAACTTTCAAATAGTGGTCGATCAAGAAAAAAACTATCGTACTTTCTATAATAGACCCGGGTTTTATATTTTTCAAACCCCTCAAAATCAAGAAAATTTTTAGTCGATCTCGAGATTATTAGGTGCTCAACCAAAATCTAAAAATTGGAATCCGTAGAGCTCATGGGAGTTAAGAAAACGCAAAAAAAACAGATCTGCAAAAAAAATACTCTACACCAAGATACAGACTCTCAAAGTTGAGGGGGTCTTCTATTAGAGGAAATACGGTATTCGAAAAGTTATGGACAAAAGAAATATGGGTAAAAAAGTTGGGCCACTCTGTAAATAATCGTGAGAAAATGATGTGAATTTATTAATACCGCATGCTTCTAAAGTTCCTGCACTATTTTGGTGTATCTAGTTAGCCATTTAATCTATGATAAAAATTATTGTTTAATTATTATTTAATTATTCTTTTGTTGCCAGAGCGATTTTATCTAACATGGTAAATCCAATTTTCGGAGCCGAAAAATGAAGCTTGCAGCAGATCTTTTTTACAAGAAGCTATAATAACAGTCATGTGTACAAATAAAAAATATCTGTGAAAACTATCTTCTAAGGCTCATATAAAGGGCATGTACGTCGCCGATGCTAATATTTTGAAAGGCGGGTGCCAGTGACATTCAAACGAAAACAAAGACCGCTATATTTGTTTAAAGTCGAAAAAAAATATGGAAATCGATCCAACTACCGACTATCACAGCCTGCCGCTGCTATCTATTGAGCGACCCGTGCTTTTTGATAATAAAAATGTTTTTAAGTATTTATACGCAGAGAAAGTACTTAACAAACTTGTGCTTCAAATGAATCCTGTTTTTTGAATTCATTTGGTACCCGCCTTTCAAAGTCAAATATTTACTTACTTGAAATTTGAAGTCCCGCTTTGGGAGAATCGCAACGGTCTCGCTTTGTTGGTTAATTAGCATTTGGTGCAACTGTTGGTCATAGCAAGAGTGAAAAGGAGGTAAATTTTCCTGTTGTTGCCAGATATGGTTCTGTGAGGATGATGGTGAACATGAGTCTTTGTTCAAGGTGTTCTGTAGCAAATAGTTATTCTTTTGGACTCGGCTTTCAGCATTATTAAAAGCCACTCTATGGATACTCTCCATAATAATTAATATAGTTGCAGCAGGGATTTCCTTAATTTTTTAGATACATATCTTTCTTTTTTATAAAAATGTTAAATTGAACAATAATATTATCAAATATTATTAAAGAACTATTGTCATAGTCACCGTCTATGGCGCTATCAATTTTCGGATTGGTGGAAAGAGCTTAATTACACCAAAAACATTGAAAATACTTCTTTTTGTATTATTTTTCAAAAAATTTAGTCTTGCCCGACGTTGCTTGACATTGGAAGTGCGGTTGATGTAGCCGACTTTCATTTCTCTATGACCATTTAATAAATGTGTAATAAAATTTACTTCTGATAGTATATGAAATTTAAATTTTTGATGCAAACAAAAAATACAGTCGAACCTCGATATAACGACACTCCAAGCGACCGGCTTAAGGGTGTCGTTATATCGAGGTGTCGTTATATTGAGGGTTCATTTGACTAGCTTTTAGTCAATGCTGATCAAATTGGTCAATTTTTGGGTGTCGTTATATCGGGGTGTCGTTATATCGAGGCTCGACTGTAACTCAAAAAAGTGTTTTGATTATTTTCGGGATAGTTAAGATTTACCCTGTAAATTCTAAGAAAAATTGCTATTGCTGTGGATTTTCAAGCAATTTTTCAAAAAATAGCTAAAATTAATGTTTTTACGAAAACCAGCATATATCAGCTACTGTCGACGATAATAACGCAATCTGGTTTTTAAACAAAATGGCAAAAATAGGGCTTTTAAATGAGCCAAAATACTTTGAAAACCAAGAAAACTAAATGTTTTTAAATGATAAAAGAATCGTGGGGAATTGGTTCAAATCATTTGAATCAAATGCTTTTCAAAAAATAGCTTCTCAAATGCTTTTCAAAAAAATGTAAATTAACATGCTGCAAACACATATTGCAGCTTTGTTTTGGCTTAAACGTTTTTTTTATAAAAAGGGTGTTAGTTGAAAGAGTGTAAGGTTAAAAAAATTTAGCGAGAACCAGCAAAAGACTTCAAAGTTTAGGGCGAAAACGTGTCGGACCCTATTTGGGAGGCACGTTTTAAGTGATAATTCTATCAAGAGCCGACTCTGATTTAAAGGTGATTTAAAGGGAAAGGCAGGCATACTAAAGACATTCTAATGGACTCTGCCCCTCCCCTACAACTAAACCAGACCCTTTGACAGACATACTAAATAGGCGAAATATAGGTTGGTTCTACATCAGGCAAACAGAAAAATATAGTGTATTAGACTAGCGCTGAGCAACAAAAAAGGACATCTATCACTTTAATTCTCAGCTATTTTTGATTGATTGATGTGCAGGCTGAATCACAACATTTTAGAAAAGAAATTTAACAAAAGCCAAAGACTGTAGCACGGCTTTTCAAAACGTGAAAAAACGTTCGTTTTAAGCTTTATGCGCGAATTCACTTTTTCACTGAAAAAGTTGTCTTTTTGACAAAAAGGGTGAGATGTCTTCAAAAACGTCTGGTTTTCAAAAAATCCTTCTGCCAAATGCTAGAACATCAAATTCTGCACCCGCATGTCGGTTTTCAGTCTAAAAAATGCGCGTTTTGGCACTTTTTATGCGCGTACGATCTTTCAAAAACATCGATTTTTTCTAATCAAAGGTGGTGTTTTTCACTGAAACAGGCATAACTTTTTAATCTTTTATGTTTTTGCAAATCTGTCTTACAGTTTTGTAGAGCAGAACAAGGGAAGGAAAGAGAAGCTGAAGTGCGAAGCGGCAAGAGCGGGCAAAGATCCTTCGATTCAGGAAGGAGCAGGTGGAATTGCTTTTTCTGCCATTATTCTTTGGTTTTATCTGATTAATTAGTTTCAGCCAAGCAAATTGTGGACAAAGAAAACAGGAACCGAAAGGCTCTTGTCATGCAAGCAGTGGCCAATGCTCGATGGGACAAAGTCCAGCAGCAGAAGAATGCCAAGCAGCAGAAAGTTGATGAACTTTGCAAAGGGAAACAAAGTAACATAGGTTCTGGCAGACTATTTGTTTACTAGTTGTTTTCAGACAAGAAAATCAGAATGCATGAGCATCTGGAGCAACAAAAACGATATGATGAGGAACACCAGCGGCAAGAGGAAGAGAAGCGGCGAAATGACGAGGAATACTTCAACAGGTTGTTCAATGAGGTTTGTCACTTTATTGAGTTTCATGGGTCAGGTTGGTTTATTGTCAGATTTTAGGTGCCAGTCACTGTCAAGTCATTAGTATGCAAAAAGGCCAATTCGCAAACGCCAAGCAAGCCGAAAAATTGCAAGGCGCTGCAGAACCTGAAGAAAACTGCCAGTACCGCGCGTATCGGAGAAATTGCTGCATTGTTTGGCGGAGTAAATTTGGACGGCTTCAAGAAGCGCCTTGGAATCGAGACTCCGAAGAAGCAAGGAGAAAAAAATGGAGAAAGTTGCAAAGCAATTCGGTGGTCAAGAACTTGTGAAGAGTCTCGAACTTTTCTACAAGCAACTTGGAGCAGATAAAGAGGCTTGGTTTCAAAAATTATCAGGTAACCATTGGTTGGTCTTGAAAACTAACTTAAAAATCTTTAGGGAATCATCTCCGCAAACTCCTCACAGGTCAAGGGCCGGCAAAGATGATTGCAGTTGTGAAAGGATCCCAGCTCGCTCCCGCTCTACTTCCCGCTCTACTCAACTCTTTCAATTGCTGGGGAGAATTCAAGAATTTGCAAAGGCTTCATTCCTCAGTGATGCGGAGATCGTGGAGTTCGAGCAGCTGGCGCACAACTACTACGACGCATTCAGCGTGGGTAATTTTATGGTTGTTTGGATGATAGTTTGTTTGAACACTTTAAGATCAACTTCCCAGCGCACTATATAACTTCCAAAGCACATTGGCTGGTTGTGCACGTCCCGCATTTTATGAAGCACTGGCGATTCTGGGGATTGATGACTGAACAACCGATCGAAGCTCTGCATCACCAAGTGAACCGGGACAAAGCAAGGTTCGCCTCGATGAGAAGCGGGCAGCTCATACAGAAGAAATGTATGGAGCAAAGCTGCTTAAGAAACCCTTTATTTGATCTGAAAATATCTCACAGTTTAATTCCGCCTGGTTTCAGTTAAATTATCTTATTTTATTGAATGTTAAAACTTTGTTTTGTTTTGAATTTGGATGTGAATAAAGAGATGAAACTGAGTTTTTTGGATTCCTCGCAATTTTAAGGGTATGGAGGTGACTTTCACATAAGAAAAACGCGTAAAAATAAAATGCAGAAAAACGTGCTTCTGGGTGGGTTCGAACCTGAGACACAAATCAAGCGTTTAACCCATGCAACACGAACGTTTAACCCACTGCGCCATGCAACACGGGCAAATATCGAAAACGAACGTTTTTTCACGTTTTGAAAAGCCGTGTGTAGATAAAACAACTTGTCAATTTGATGAAATTTACAAAAATTTGAGGATTTTGACAACAAACTGTTTGACCATAATTTACAAAATTTTGGCTTTTTGAAGGGTATCTGGAATACAATTGAACTAGGAACAGCAGGCGCCTATCGGCGCCTCTATCGTATTTTGAAATTTTAATGAATATTAATCCACCACATACCCCCTGATTACCCTTTTCTTGGTAACCCCCGTCTTGGCTACCCTCTTCCTGGGTGCCTGCCTACAAATTGCAAACAAACCCTCCTACTCAGATACTTACCTTGTGGTTCTATCTCCATCCTGGTGATTCGGGCCCTATCCTAGTTATTGGAGGTTATCCATGTAGTTCGGGCCCCATCTTGGTGGTTCGGGTACTTTCCTGGTAGTTCGAGAACCATCCTGGTGATTCGGGCCCCATTCTGGTGTTTGTGGGGTATGCACGCGGTTAAGGACATATCCTGGTGGGTCAGTTACTTTCCTGGTGGTTTGGGCCCCATCTTGGTAATTCGGGCCCTATCCTAGTTATTGGAGGTTATCCATGTAGTTCGGGCCCCATCTTGGTGGTTGGGGTACTTTACTGGTAGTTCGAGAACCATCCTGGTGATTCGGGCCCCATTCTGGTGTTTGTGGGGTATGCACGCGGTTAAGGACACATCCTGGTGGGTGAGTTACTTTCCTGGTGGTTTGGGCCCCATCTTGGTAATTCGGGCCCTATCCTAGTTATTGGAGGTTATCCATGTAGTTCGGGCCCCATCTTGGTGGTTGGGGTACTTTCCTGGTAGTTCGAGAACCATCCTGGTGATTCGGGCCCCGTTCTGGTGTTTGTGGGGTATGCACGCGGTTAAGGACACATCCTGGTGGGTCAGTTACTTTCCTGGTGGTTTGGGCCCCATCTTGGTAATTCGGGCCCTATCCTAGCTATTAGAGGTTATCTATGTGGTTTGGGCCCCATCTTGGTAATTCGGGCCCTATCCTAGTTATTGGAGGTTATCCATGTGGTTTAGGCCCCATCCTGGTGGTTGGGGGTATCCTACCTGGCCACCTACCCTACCTACCTGCTACCTACCTGGCCACCTACCTTCTATCCACCCTACCTGGCCACCTACCTTCTATCCACCCTACCTGGCCTCCTACCTATGTGACCATATGAGCGAATATAAGATTTTACTATAAAGGCTAAGAGAACTTGCGGTTTTGCCAAAAAATTTGGCGCCAAGTGAAAAAAAATTCATTCAATTTTTTATTTATAGATTTTCCCATAAAACCCCCAATTATCAGCTTTAAAGGCTAAAATTCCAATTTTTTTTCTCAGCAAACCCCAGATCTAGCAGACCCAGTTAAAAGGGCTTTCAAATGAGTATAAACTCACCTAATAAAATACATCTCAGAAAAAAGTTATAACTGGTGCAACGGGACCACTCATGGTATTTTCCCATGAAACTCCCATATTTCAACTTCAGGAAGCAAAATCTCAAATTTTTTCACAACACACACCAAATCTAAAAATAAATGGTCCTCTGCCATTGAAATAGCTTTAAAATAAGTACAAACTTGCCTTTTAAAATATTTCTCAGAAAAAAGTTATTGATGGTGCAACGGGACTACTCAAAAAGCGTTACGGAACAACCAATTACCGCCACCCCCCGACCCAAGTACTATATAGAGATGTGAACATTTTCTTCTTTTTAGGTATTAATTCATTAAGCCAACTGTTTGAAAAAATCTCATTTAAAAAAAATCAAATTTCATAATGCGTACATCCTAAATATCGATCGGATGCCTCACTTAGGGTTTTTAAAAGTAGTCAATAAAATTGATAGGCCAAAATTTTGTAAACTTCTATTTGCCACAAAAATTCCAAAAAAGGACATCTAGGTCAGTTTAGCAGTTGTCTAGCATTTACTCTATTTGTTGGTGTTATTGGAAATGCACACACATATATAAAAGCTATTGTAGTAAAAGGAACAAGTGTGCTCCATTTGATAGCCACTACTACTATCAGTGATTTAAAGGGAAAGGCAGACATACTAAAGACATTCTAATGGACTCTGCCCCTCCCCTACAACTAAACCAGACCCTTTGACAGACATACTAAATAGGCGAAATATAGGTTGGTTCTACATCAGGCAAACAGAAAAATATAGTGTATTAGACTAGCGCTGAGCAACAAAAAAGGACATCTATCACTTTAATTCTCAGCAATTTTTAATTGATTGATGTGCAGGCTGAATCACAACATTTTAGAAAAGAAATTTAACAAAAGCCAAAGTTATTAAAATTTGTTCGAGGGGCTAACATTTAAGTGAGTTTTGTTATTTTTTAATTTTTTAGCTATATACAGTTTGATAAATTAAATTTTTTATGAGATTGTCAGAGTCATTACAAAAAAATAGCTAAAGAAACAAAAAAATGCATGAAAGACTACTCCATCAACAAATAAAAAATTTAAATCTAACAGATTATTGTATATCACTTTTGGCGCTACTTGCATATACGCCCCATCAAAGTGTTCCCAAACACCCTATATTGACCTAAAATCACCTCAGAAGCTCAAAAACAGTTCTGGTCTATAAAAAATTGAGTATTGGGACCACCCAAAGGTACCATTTTAAAGGGATTTAGGGCTGTGTGGGGTGAAAAGGGACCGAAAAGGGGCCACTTTTGTGCAAAAAGAAAGATGTTGAACATAGTTTTGAATACTGGAGCCTACCGCATAAAGATACTCTGGTATGCATGCTTTTTTCATGCATACAGAGTCACTTTCGAGTGATTTGTTTCTGAGGTATATGGGTGTGCGCATCTTAACTTCACGCCTCTAAGCCCCA
The DNA here is from genome assembly GCA_029231635.1 of Ditylenchus weischeri. Taxonomy (NCBI): domain Eukaryota; kingdom Metazoa; phylum Nematoda; class Chromadorea; order Rhabditida; family Anguinidae; genus Ditylenchus; species Ditylenchus weischeri. The sequence goes on from JAMRYI010000150.1 coordinate 266,938, forward strand.
TGTGCCCCCGAAGGGGTAGCAGCGGCCTTGATGGGTTACAGATCCGCGCACTCACTTACCTTAGACATGATTGCGAGCAAGATTCTTGATCAAAAATATATTTAGAGTCTCTTTTTGCCCAGTCCCATGTTGAAAAACATGGCAAAACAGTAACGTCTTACTTTCTTAAATTTTATGAGACTTTTACAAAAACTACTTATGTGCTATCTTTGAGCTCATTCGAGAGGCCTTTAAATGACATAAAATTAGCGAAAAAATTACAGAAAATATCAATCAAAAAAACAAGGAGTGTCTTTTACAGCAGACTCAAAGATAGCCTTGTAGCTTGAAAATATTTTTTTGGTGAAAAGTGAGTAATCAATAAAAAATAATAGTACACAAGAACTATTAACAGTACATAAATAAGTGTAAAAGTCGTAAATAAAAGAGTTTATTTCTTTATACTGGATGTTTAAGCGATTTATTCAGAACAAGCACTTACATTTTTCGAAAAATTTCCTACTAAAATGTGATGTTCATGATGGGTGTTACTTATCCATAATTATCCGATGCGCGCACTCACTTACCTAAGACATTCCGAGCAAGACTCTTGGCTAAAAATGCATTTAGAGCCTTTTTTTGCACAGTCGCCCTTTTTCCATGTTAAAAAACATGGAATTTACTCTCACTCATTGGATACGAGGCTTAACCTGAGCTCAGACATAATTAGACATAATTCCGAGCAAGACTATTGACTAAAAATTTCATGTAGTAAAATCCTTCTATTAGACACGGCCACGCATCTTAGCTACAAAATGTGAGTAACAGAAAAAAATTAATGACAAAAAAAGTTTACAGCCCTTCCCGCGTTAAAAAACAGGCTTGAGTTCAGAATCCTGCCTCCCCACGCATACCGTTTAAATGGAGGAGATAACTTCATATTCGTGTTTCACGACGGCTGTTTTTTAGTTCTGAGCAAAAAGTTGTTTTTGATCCACAGGTGGGAGGGGGTTGGTAGGTCGGTCGTATCATGGATTTTTTAGTCAAAATTTCGAAATTCAAATTGGCGCCTTCTGAATTTAATAGGCAATAAAGGCTGTATAGGGAGGGGAAGGGAATAATAGGGGATACTTTTATGGCAAAATGTTAAAATAGGGAATGTTTGTATTATTCGACTGTCTTACCATGTTTTTTAACGTGGGACGTGGCAAAAAGAGACTCTGTATGCTTTTTATGATCAAGAGTCTCTAAGGTAAGTGAGTGCGCGAATCTCTAACCCATCAAGGCCCCTGCGCTCCCTTCGGGTGCTTAGGGGCTTGTCCGATTGCCAATTTTATCCTACAAATTTCGAGTCTTTTTTCATAAAACTGAGAATTAAAAAGTCAAATCTAGTCAATCTCAATAATAAAGTTAAATACAAAAAAATTTTAATATGTGTGCAGGCAAAGGATGAGAATTAGTAATCCCACAAGGAATAGCGATAAAATATAATTTTTTGTTTTAAACAATAGGCAAGTAAAAGTTGAACACTTGTATGTGACCTTGTAAGATTTACATAAATAACTGAATAAAAGACCTGTTCACACGTCCAAGTTTTTATATTTAAATTTTATGTCAACAAAATAATCTTCTTGTGTTGTCTGTCAAAAGACTAACTTGTAAGCCAAAATGAGTTCTAAAAATAAAGCAATCATGAAAAAATATTTATGGTTATTGTATGCACTCTGAAGGAAGTATTTTTAGAAATTTATGAATTTATTTATGAAATTGAAATTTATTTATTATTTCCCTTCATTATTCAAAAACATTCACAAAACTGGCTTTTTAAACTGACTAAGGCATTAAGAAATGCGCAGTCCTTCCATTTTTTTTATTTTACCCAGTGCCAACAATTTGGTTTTGTTTAATTAATTTCATACAGAATAATGAGTATTTTTTTCACCAGGGTTCATCAACTTTGAGTGCTGTGAGTGCTGCATTTTCACTGGATCTATATCTTCTAAGAGCTCAGCCTACTTCTTTTCTTCCCGCGACATTTGCAGCTTACTTCGACCAGTAGACACTGGACCATCTACCTTGAAGCAGTGTATCTTGTTATCCTCGCTTCCATCAGTTGAATTAGTGAGCCCACATGATGTGAATGATTCGACAATGAGCGACTTCGGCAGGCTTTCCCATGCGTCCAGGATCCACTGCAGATGGATGGCCATTGGTGCAGCTTTCAAATTTTCTCCTTTCGTCATTTCTTTATCGCCATTGCGATAATTTTCAAAACCAAGTGAACAAAACTTCTCGAATCTATATAAAGTGGACTATCCGGCTGATATTCATATTAATTCAAGATTTTTTTAATTTTTTTTGAAAATTAGCTCAGTATTTTAAACGTGAAACTATTAGAACGTGCCTAATAGTGTCATATTTTGTGGACACCTTTCTAAACAAATAAAAAAAAGCTTTAAGTTATTTATAAAATGCTGTTTTTATGTACAGTGAAACCTTGATACAGTAGCATGGCTGGGGAACAGAGCTAGGGTTGCACTTTATTAAAGTGGTCATTATATTGGAGTTTCAAATCTTTTAAAACCTACGGAGCCACCCTATCGAGATTTAATTGTACAGTCCACCCTCGCTAAAGCAGCACCCCTTCAAGTTTGTTTGCGTTCTTTCAAAAACAGATTAATAATTTGTAGGAATTTCAAACTTTAGCCCAAACACTTGTGCATCTCTGGAAATGATACGTTACTTAATATTTATGAAACTTTGGAATTTTAAAAAGACCCTATAACCTTTGGCTTCATAAGCAAAAAATCATAAAATTCACTCTTGCAACCAGGCTATAAGATAATTTTTTATTTTTGAAAACTTTATGTAATTATTGATGTGTTGAAATCTGGATTCACATTTTTCTGAAATATTGGCAATAAGTCAAAATTTCCAGAAGTCAATAATAGCCTAAAAATTTCTGTCTCGATTTTCGGTTTTAATAATTTTTTAGTTTCCACGCATCACATATTAACCTTTTCTCCGTATTGTACTAAATGTTCTCTAATATTCTAAACATTTTATATGGAGCTATATTTTACAATATTTACAATTTCATTTCTTATTTTGGGCTTGTTAATAGCTTCATAAAAAATTTTAGATTTTTCTTATTTTTTGCTTGTAAATTAATTTTGTAGTTCTAGTAGCTTGGTCTCATAGATTATTCACATTCTCATACCGTCGACTCTCGATGTAACCCCACTTTTGGTAAAACACCGCCAATGGCCAGTCCAAGGAGTAGTGTCAAATTATCGCCTTCTGAATTTAATAGGGAATACGGGCTGTATAGTAAAGATGGCATACGGTCTATTTCGGGACAAACTATAAAGTTTCTCCGGCACGGAAATCCGGGACAGAGCAAATTTTCGGGACGGGTCAAACGTTTCCCTGGCACGGGACGAAAAACACTGGAAATGGCGCACAACAGCTTTAACACGACATAACATGAGCAAAGAGAGCTAGACATGTTTAAGATCAACAGCGGTTCAAGTACATTAACATCTCTGCCTTCTCCGGGCTGCTGTAGTCGTAGATATCCCTGGCCAGAGAAAAGATCGGCTCACTTGCCACGCTTGTTGCTAGGGCGGACAGGTATTTCTTTGAAAACTTGGCCAAGATGGGGAAGTTGTCTTCGTTCTCCTAAACATGCTACGCTTAAACTGGAAATGAACAATAAAAATGGACAAACTTACCTTCCAGAACTCTAACGGGTTGGACAACGAGGAAATTCTCTTCATCTTCGGGTATATCATGATCTCTGCCTCTGTGCCGCTGATCTTGGAGGCTTGTACATGTGGAAGTTCATTATCTTCGTCATTAAAAAAGGACTTATCTTTCCTTTTTTCTTCAACGCCGGGGAGGAGAGATCTTGTTCAAGGTTGAGTTTCACTTCAAGATCGTGTTCGCCAACTTCCTCGAGTAGCCACTTCGCCGCCTTCTGGTTAAACAAGAACTTGTTCGCCGAAAAGTAGTCTTTGAATCGAAGGTCCACGAAAGTGGCAATGACGTGAATCCTCAAAATTATGTCAGCATAATTAGTGGAACGACAGGCCAAACAGCAGTGAACTTTTCCGTCATGGTCTTGAACTTCATTTAACCCTTGATATAGTGACACCTCTAAAAGTTCAATCCCCAGCTGTGAATCATTGGGGGTGTAACTTTATCGAAAGTAAGCAGAATAAAAAAAAACTTTTGAATATCCACGGAGGGAACAAGACAGTTTTAGCTTATTTTGACATATTTCTTGAATCTCTAGACTAGATTTTTCCTGTTTGTTCGCCGAAAAGATTGGATTTCCATGTAGTAAATCGACTCGCTCTACAAAATAGCGTAGTCGGGATTTTCAAGTCGAATGATCTAGTCATGATCTAGCTATTGTTGTTCAATTAAATGTTAACTATGCATCTACAGTCATGGTCTAGCTATTTTTGTTCAATTAAGCGTTTACTATGCAGCTACAGTCATGATCTAGCTATTGTTGTTCAATTAAGTGTTAACTATGCATCTACAGTCATGACCTAGCTATTGTTGTTTAACTGAGCGTTAACTATGCATCTACAGTCCTAATTTGGCTCTTGCTGGCAATTTAAAGGTTCAGTAGGCATCTACAGTCATGACCTAGCTATTGTTGTTTAACTAAGCGTTAACTATGCATCTACAGTCATAATATAGCTATTGCTGTTCAATTATGCGTTAACTATGCATCTACAGTCCTAATTTGGATCTTGCTGTTAATTTAAAGGTTCAGTAGGCATCTACAGTCATGACCTAGCTATTGTTGTTTAACTAAGCGTTAACTATGCATCTACAGTCATAATATAGCTATTGGTGTTCAATTATGCGTTAACTATGCATCTACAGTCCTAATTTGGCTCTTGCTGTTAATTTAAAGGTTCAGTAGGCATCTACAGTCATGACCTAGCTATTGTTGTTTAACTAAGCGTTAACTATGCATCTACAGTCATAACATAGCTATTGTTGTCAAATTAAATGTAGACTATGCATCTACAGTCATGATCTAGCTATTGTTGTTCAATTATGCGTTAACTATGCATCTACAGTCCTAATTTGGCTCTTGCTGTTAATTTAAAGGTTCAGTAGGCATCTACAGTCATGACCTAGCTATTGTTGTTTAACTAAGCGTTAACTATGCATCTACAGTCATAATATAGCTATTGCTGTTCAATTATGCGTTGACTATGCATCTACAGTCATGATATAGCTATTGCTGTTCAATTATGCGTTAACTACAAATTTATGGTATACTATGCATTCACAGTCATGACCTAGCTATTGTTGTCAAATTAAATGTAGACTATGCATCTACAGTCATGATCTAGCTATTGTTGTTCAATTATGCGTTAACTATGCATCTACAGTCCTAATTTGGCTCTTGCTGTTAATTTAAAGGTTCAGTAGGCATCTACAGTCATGACCTAGCTATTGTTGTTTAACTAAGCGTTAACTATGCATCTACAGTCATAATATAGCTATTGCTGTTCAATTATGCGTTGACTATGCATCTACAGTCATGATCTAGCTATTGTTGTTCAATTAATCGTCAACTATGCATCTACAGTCCTAATTTGGCTCTTGCTGTCAATTTAAAGGTTCAGTAGGCATCTACAGTCATGACCTAGCTATTGTTGTTTAACTAAGCGTTAACTATGCATCTACAGTCATAACATAGCTATTGCTGTTCAATTATGCGTTAACTATGCATCTACAGTCATGATCTTGCTATTGTTGTTCAATTATGCGTTAACTATGCATCTACAGTCATAATATAGCTATTGCTGTTCAATTATGCGTTAACTACAAATTTATGGTATACTATGCATTCACAGTCATGACCTAGCTATTGTTGTCAAATTAAATGTAGACTATGCATCTACAGTCATGATCTAGCTATTGTTGTTAAATTAGAGGTGGACTATGCATCTACAATCATGATCTAGCTATTGTTGTTCAATTATGCGTTAACTATGCATCTACAGTCCTAATTTGGCTCTTGCTGTTAATTTAAAGGTTCAGTAGGCATCTACAGTCATGACCTAGCTATTGTTGTTTAACTAAGCGTTAACTATGCATCTACAGTCATAATATAGCTATTGCTGTTCAATTATGCGTTAACTACAAATTTATGGTATACTATGCATTCACAGTCATGACCTAGCTATTGTTGTCAAATTAAATGTAGACTATGCATCTACAGTCATGATCTAGCTATTGTTGTTCAATTATGCGTTAACTATGAATCTACAGTCATAATATAGCTATTGCTGTTCAATTATGCGTTAACTACAAATTTATGGTATACTATGCATTCACAGTCATGACCTAGCTATTGTTGTCAAATTAAATGTAGACTATGCATCTACAGTCATGATCTAGCTATTGTTGTTCAATTATGCGTTAACTATGCATCTACAGTCTAATTTGGCTCTTGCTGTTAATTTAAAGGTTCAGTAGGCATCTACAGTCATGACCTAGCTATTGTTGTTTAACTAAGCGTTAACTATGCATCTACAGTCATAATATAGCTATTGCTGTTCAATTATGCGTTAACTATGCATCTACAATCATGATCTAGCTATTGTTGTTCAATTATGCGTTAACTACAAATTTATGGTATACTATGCATTCACATCATGACCTAGCTATTGTTGTCAAATTAAATGTAGACTATGCATCTACAGTCATGACCTAGCTATTGTTGTTTAACTAAGCGTTAACTATGCATCTACAGTCATAATATAGCTATTGCTGTTCAATTATGCGTTAACTATGCATCTACAATCATGATCTAGCTATTGTTGTTCAATTATGCGTTAACTATGCATCTACAGTCATAATATAGCTATTGCTGTTCAATTATGCGTTAACTACAAATTTATGGTATACTATGCATTCACAGTCATGACCTAGCTATTGTTGTCAAATTAAATGTAGACTATGCATCTACAGTCATGATCTAGCTATTGTTGTTCAATTATGCGTTAACTATGAATCTACAGTCATAATATAGCTATTGCTGTTCAATTATGCGTTAACTACAAATTTATGGTATACTATGCATTCACAGTCATGACCTAGCTATTGTTGTCAAATTAAATGTAGACTATGCATCTACAGTCATGATCTAGCTATTGTTGTTCAATTATGCGTTAACTATGCATCTACAGTCCTAATTTGGCTCTTGCTGTTAATTTAAAGGTTCAGTAGGCATCCACAGTCATGACCTAGCTATTGTTGTTTAACTAAGCGTTAACTATGCATCTACAGTCATAACATAGCTATTGTTGTTCAATTATGCGTTAACTATGCATCTACAGTCATAATTTGCCTCTTGCTGTTAATTTAAAGGTTCAGTAGGCATCTACAGTCATGACCTAGCTATTGTTTGGCTAAGCGTTAACTATATTTAAAGTCATAAGCCTTTATTGCTGTTCAATTATGCGTTAACTATGCATCTACAGTGTAATTTGCCTCTTGCTGTTAATTTAAAGGTTCAGTAGGCATCTACAGTCATGACCTAGCTATTGTTGTTTAACTAAGCGTTAACTATGCATCTACAGTCATAATATAGCTTTGCTGTTCAATTATGCGTTAACTATGCATCTACAGTCATGATCTAGCTATTGTTGTTCAATTATGGGTTAACTAGGCATCTACAGTCATAATATAGCTATTGCTGTTCAATTATGCGTTAACTACAAATTTATGGTATACTATGCATTCACAGGCATGACCTAGCTATTGTTGTCAAATTAAATGTAGACTATGCATCTACAGTCATGATCTAGCTATTGTTCAATTATGCGTTAACTATGAATCTACAGTCATAATATAGCTTGGGCTTGTTCAATTATGCGTTAACTACAAATTTATGGTATACTATGCATTCACAGTCATGACCTAGCTATTGTTGTCAAATTAAATGTAGACTATGCATCTACAGTCATGATCCCATGTTGTTCAATTATGCGTTAACTATGCATCTACAGTCCTAATTTGGCTCTTGCTGTTAATTTAAAGGTTCAGTGGCATCTACAGTCATGACCTAGCTATTGTTGTTTAACTAAGCGTTAACTACGCATCTACAGTCATAACATAGCTATTGTTGTTCAATTATGCATTAACTATGCATCTAGGCTCATAATTTGCCTCTTGCTGTTAATTTAAAGGTTCAGTAGGCATCTACAGTCGCAGCCTAGCTATTGTTGTTTAACTAGCGTTAACTATGCATCTACAGTCATAATATAGCTATTGCTGTTCAATTATGCGTTAACTATGCATCTACAGTCATGACCTAGCTATTGTTGTTTAACTAAGCGTTAACTATGCATCTACAGTCATAATATAGCTATTGCTGTTCAATTATGCGTTAACTATGCATCTACAGTCATGACCTAGCTATTGTTGTTTAACTAAGCGTTAACTAGGCATCTACAGTCATAATAGCTATTGCTGTTCAATTATGCGTTAACTATGCATCTACTGGCTTAGGC
>JAMRYI010001357.1:0-29424 GCA_029231635.1 Ditylenchus weischeri
AAACAAGATGATCGTTTCATTTTGTCTATACCCCAAAATTTTGATCGAATTTTTTTTTTCGTTTTTTCCAAAACGTTCTTCCCAACCACTTTTTCGCTTTAAACATGTTTTCACATCGTAAAACACATGAAAAACGACTTAAAACAGAATTAAACTACTTTTTATATATTTTTTTTTCGCTATAAATGAACGACCGAGTTAAAAAAAACACCTTTTTCACTTAAAAGGGGGTCTGAAACACTAAAAAATGCGTTTGGTAGGTCCTAGAATGATGCAATTAAATTATCTAAAACATAGAAATTTTTGATTAGAGGCTGTTTTCTTTTGAAAAAGAGTGATAATAATAAGAACACATTAGCTCAAGAATTTGCCAGTACAGTCGAACCTCGGTTATACGCCACCCCAAGGGACCGACCTTAGAGTGGCGTATAACCGAGGTGGCGTATAACTTGGGTGTCGTTTTACCGTATTTCCTCTAATAAGGCGGGTCCCTCAACTTTGAGGACCTGTATTTCAGCTTAGAGTAAATATTTTGCAAAGCTGTTTTATGCGTTTTCTTAACTCCCGCGAGCTCTACCGATTCCACTTTCCAGATTTTGGTTGAGTACCCAAAAATCTCGAGATCGAATTCCAAATTTTCCGATTTTTGGGCATCCAAAAAAGGGTGAGCGACCTTATTAAAGGAAATACGGTACTCAATTTCCTTATTGGCGTATAACCGGGTGGCGTATAACCGAGGTACGACTGTAGACATATTTATCGCTAGACAAACTTACCAGTTACGAATTTTCCGATTGACAAATTTACCGGTCGATGAATTTGTGGTTGACGAATTTGTGCTGTTCACGAATATCGAAGTAGCGCTAAATATTTTATTCGGACTGAGATACAAGCCACCCACTTGTTTCAGTCTTGTCCTTACACAAAACATTGATGGAAGGGTTGTCAAAAAGTTATATCTATCGAACTGCTATGTTCTTGATCACTTCCCACTTATGTGAAAACTAACCTGTCTCTTTTCCTGATTCAGTCTGTTTATTTCCGCCTCCAGTTTTATTCTAGTTCTGTTATTCATCTCAATGCTACGACTGTTGTTTTCGTGTTCCAATTGACTGAGCTGATTTTGCAAAATGGAACAGTTTCTAAAATTGTCCATAACGCTTTTTATTATTGCTATTTTCGTTTCACCTGTATAGCTCTGTGTTTTCTTTTTCCATAGTTCCCAGAGACTTATCCAAGGCTTGTCTCTCCATCATGGTTTGTCTTATTACACCTTCTACTCTGCGTTTGTCCATTTCCAACTTAAAGATAAAAAAATATAAAAAACATCCTAAAGTTTTTAACTGACAGCTTCGACGTGGTTTTTGTGCGTCTCCACTTCACGTCTCATGCGCCCGATCTGCAATTCATACTCCCTTTTGCCACTTTCCACTCTTTGTAACTGACGTTTGAGGTCCTCCACTTCAGCCACTAAAGCCAGTCGCTCGCTTTGCAACTGCTCCAGCTGTTTTATTTTTTCTCTGTTTGCGAGTGAACTATCTCGCTGGCCCTTTTCAAACACGTCTATCCTTTCTAATGAAACTTTTTTCTCACTGTTCAAATCACTCACAACACTCTTTAGATTGTTAATTTTGATAGTAGCAGTGGTGAGTTTCGAGCGAACATCTAACAATTCTCTTCTGAAAATAAATGATCCCTGTTACATTTTAAATTTTTGCCAACAATGCTGATGTAGGTATCTCTTCTGATGACACACCTAACTATCTCTATTCATTTTTAAAGGGGTATGCTCACCTGCTCAAAATTTGTCCCCGCCAATTCAAAATTTTTTCCTAATCACTGAATTTCTGTACGGACTTTTCTTTTTGATTTCTAACAAAACAAGGCCTGCAATTTAATTTTAGGTATGGTTTGTTAGAAACCAAGTTGAAAAATCCGTAAAAAAGTTGAATGATTAGGAAAAAATTTGAATTGACGGGGACAAACTTTGAACAGGTGAGCATGTACTGAGTTTTAAGAAATGTGGACACTTTCAAACGACCATAACTTTTTATAGACCATTTTTTAGAATTATGTGAAAACAGATCGACTCAGAATTCGATAAGAATTTGTTTGGTGTGTAATTTGAAAAACACGATTTTCGCTTGGTCCACCCCCAACCGCCAATTCAGAAAATAACACGAAATAAGTATAATTTTTAAATTTTTAGAAGCGACAGTGTCGCTGCGACACCGAATTTCGAATATATTATTCACCTGATCTGTTCACGCTCTTGTTCCACACTCTTCCACTTGGAAGTCATTGCATCCAGAGCAGCTTTGGTTTGTTGGTAGTCCACAGTTGTTTTGCTTAACGATTCCACTCGATAGGTGTTTGTTTTGCATTCGGATAGTTCTTTTTTGCAGACGATTTATCAGCTCTAAAATATTTTTGCTGGCAATTAAAATGACGATAATTGGCCTCTTACCTTGGTACTCACGAATTGATATCTCATGTTCAGATGATTTTTGTTGTATGGATGAGTAGCGTTGCTCCAAAGAATTTAACCGACTTTTCAGTGTCTTAAATTTTCTTTTCTACTTACTAATTCACTGATCAAACTTTTTTATGGCTCACCTCTTTTTCACTTGCAATATCGTCTTTTTCAGTTACCAACTGCTCTATTCTCTGTCTATTTTCTTCTAAATCACTTTCTATAGTAATTCTTTCATCCCTCCAAATAGATTCTCTCTTTTTATGTTGCTGCTTTTCCCCTTCTGCAAAAATAAATACTATTTTCGATATTCAGGTGGTTTCAACATCAATGCAAACGAGCAAACTCATTACCTGAATGACTTTGGGCAGTCTTTAATTGGTCCTTAAATTTGTAAGTAATATAAAAGTACTTTAGGTAAAGGTGTATAATTGAGTCCAACCTGCAACACTTTAATCCGAGCATCTTTATCCCTAGCGTGCATCTCAGCCGACATTAGTTTGACTTTGAAATTTTGTCTTTCAGTTTCATTAGATGTTAAATGTTCAGCTTGTGCCAGCAATATCTGATTAGCATTGGTTAGACGAATGTCTAGTGAATTTTTTTTTCTGAAAGTAATGATCGTAGAATTGCTCGAGGAAGTTGTTAACAACCTTCTTCAAGACTACGAATAGTTCTTTGAAGGTCATGCAGTTTGGAATTTGCTTCTTGCAGTTCTTGTTTATTGAGGCATGATTCAGTTTTGAGGCGTTGCAAATCACTCATTTTTTGTTGCTAAATTCATTATATAGTCAGTAAATGAATAGGAAAACTTTTAAAAATATGGCTATACCAGTCGGTTTTCCATCTCACCAATTTTGGTCTTCAAAATTTTAAAGGCGACATCAACGGATGTCTTGTGGTCAAACACCTTTTCCTGCATTATTTTTCCTTCACTGATACGCGAAAATTCCGGATGCACATCGATTAGACCGCTCATAGTGAATGTAGAAGTGGATGGCTTCTCTTTTTACAAAAATATCTTTGGAAGACGCATTCTCGTCATCTGCAGCTGAAAAAGATGATTGACTAGACTCCAACGGTTGAGGTGAAAAGTTTCCTGAAAACAATTTAATTTTTTGCATAATTTTTTTTATCTAAAATTAAAAAGATTAACTTTTTTGCTGGTTCCGAAATATCTGTATTCAAAATATTCGAAAACAGAAATAGTCGAATATTTACGAATCCTTCTTTTTGAACTCTGTTTAAAAACACCAGAATCATATTAAATGAATTTTTTATAGTGAATTTTTAATTAGAATCCGAAAAGTATAAGAATTTAAAAATTGCTACAATGTGCACTTTTTTATAATTTTTTATAACATTGGTCTCTCGACTTTTTGGTGTATTTTAGTGATATTTTTCATCTCTATAAAACGTCCTTAAAGGGGCATACCTGTGCGTCATAGTGAAAAAAAGCGGGCACAGCAATTTCTTCTCGAAAATTTTCTAACGTTCTACCTGATCCGACGAAAGTTTTCCGCCTAATTTTTAAAAGTAGGATGAGGTCATAAATATCAGATTTAACATGAAACAATTGAAAACAGGAAAGTGCATTAGCTAATTGCTTGATGCGTTCTATAAAAGAGAAAAGTCGACGATTTATGAAAACTTGTCCCCGCCTTAATTTGCTGCGTAACGCGCTGTTATGCCCCTTTAATTCAAAATATCGACTTACTTGCAAATATTACAATCCTACGTGCAATATCTTCATAGCTCTCTAATTTGCAACGTAGCTCAGCAATTTCAGCTTGGTTACGACTGAGCTCAATGCCCTGTTTTTGTTCTAAGTGCTTGATGCGTTCTCTAAAAGAGAAAAGTCTATAGAAACCAATAAAATTGTGCACTCATTCAAAAAAGCACATAGCATAGTTTTGAATTAATTTGTAGACAAAAGCAGAGTGAACTGAGGCAAAACATGCGGAGTATTTTTCGGAAAAGCAAAATCAAAATTTTCTAATGCAAAGTTTATATAAAATTTACTTGCAATAAAATATGCGGTGGACTAGATTTAAATGAAGGTTGCTTTTATTACGAAAAATGTCGAAAACACATTTATTACTGCAAGATGAACCCGAAAAACTATACAAATTAAAATTTTTAGTGGTTTTTATGACTGGATAAGAAAATCTTTTGAAGAAATTAGTATTCTTTCAAAGTTTTGTGAAGTAATATTTTAGTGACGAAAATTAAATATGTCGCAGAAAAAATAATTGGGACTTATTTACTTTCTAAAATGTAATCAGTTCTATAACCACAGCATCATATACATGACTACAATCTTAAAATTTCGAAAAAAGTTAATTTTCTGGAAAAAGTACTTTTTGACTACAGTCAACCCTCGTTAATCCGCGGCCCTCGATAATCCGCCACCCTAGGGCCGGTCCCAAAAAAGCTAAAGTTAAGTAAAGGTAGGGTAATCGCATCTCGATAATCCGCCACCATCGTTAATCCGTCACCCTGAGGCCGGTCCCTAGGGGTGGCGGATTAACGAAGGTTGACTTTATTTTTGAAAAAATAGCATTATTTTATCTTGTGCTTTTTGCAAGTTTGAAGAAAAAATGGTTTTGAATACAAATTTTAAAAATAAAAAATATTTTGTTTTCGAAATAATTACAGATCGTAGCTTTGATTATACATACAGTCAAACCTCGTTTATCACCCCTAAAGTTGTTCCCGGCCTTTGGTTCGACACTTTTTCAGCTCAATTTTCAAGTTTTGCTAAATGTGATCGCCAGTCTAGTAAATATTGCAAGGATTCTGATTTTGCCATTCGTTTTCAAAATTTTTAAATTTCGCCATAAAGACCGCGGACTCGGTTATCCGGCACCTGATTTTCTAAAGGGTGCCCGGATAATGAGAGTGCTGCTGATGGGGCCAAAAGTTTTGAAAAACGACATACAAAATTTTATCTTGTGATTTTCAGACTAGGAAGAATCAATGGTTTTCGAATACAAATTTAAAAAATAAAATATTTGGTTTGAAATGATAAACGAGGTTTGACTATATCACTATTATTATAAAAATAAATGACCTTTGCAGCGCGATCTCTTCATTTTTCTCTCTTAGCTCATCAAGTGTGCGAGTATCCTCAGATTCTACCAGTTCAGTTAGTTTTGCCATTACAGCCTGGTCAGTACCCAACTTTTTGGTAGCATACTTTTCTCGCATTTCATTCAAGTCTTCAGATGCAATTTGGTAATTGGAACGGAGTTCAATCAATGTTTCTTCAAAATTTTGTGTCTAGAATTTAAATATTAGCACTTGTACAATAATATGGTTATAGCATACCTTTTGTTTTTGTTCATCAAGTCTTCTGTGCAAATGTTTTTCGTTGATTTCCAGCTTGTATATAATGTCTTTTGAAAGTGCCAAGTCTTTGGAAACATTCTTTACTTGTAGATCCAATTTCTTTTTCTAAAATATATGCATAAAATCTGTTGCAAACACTATAATGTTTTACCTCAGCAACTGCATTATCTAGATCTTTCTTTTGTTGCATTCTTTTTTGATCCAACTCATACACTTTTGCCTCGAGTGTTCTATTCTCTGCATGAGCATCTGAATATTTGTTCTATTAATAAATTTATTTCTTGGATTGAAATTTCTTTAAAATTTTTCATTGTCAATTTTACTTTGAAACCACGAAGTTTTTTCTGTCGCCAGTAGCAAATAACCCACCCCCTCACCCCCAAAAAATAGCTATAACTACCCTTGTTTTCGGGCTTAGGCTCAGGGTGGGTTTTTGGGCTTAGACTCAGGGTGGGCCAGCTTATGATAGCCGGGACTAAAGGATGTCTTACCCACTTTACGGGTATACCCGTATACGGGTTCTAAAAGTAAGATATTTGAGCACGTTTTAATAGTGTTTTAAAAGGAAAAATTTATGGGGGACGGGGTTGGATATTTGCTATTAGTGTCTTTTGTCCCTGCTTTATTCTACTTTACTAAATTTTCTGGCCAAATTTTGATTATAAACAATTAACAGCCCATCTCCGGTTGTAATCGCCAATCTATGCAATTTTTCTATCATTTTTCGCTTACCATGGTATTTGTTTTCAATCGAGGAGCATTCTTGTCTCATTGCCTCAATTTTCTTGTGAGCTTCTCGAATTTGAGTTTGTAAATCATCTTCTTTTTCTTGAAATTGCTCAACTATTTTATTTTTTTCTTCCTTAGTCTGTTGATAGGTTTCTTGTGAGGAAAAGAGCTGAGCTTTTTCTAAATTTTTATTGTCAACTTTAGTGACAACAGTTTTATCTTACGCTGTTTTAAGGTTGCCTCTGCCAGCTTGATCTTCTGTTCTAATTCTGCATTTAAGCGAAGATGACGGTCTAGTTCCTGACTAATGGTCATGTTTTCATCGCTCAGTCTGGCTGTTTCAAGACGCATTTTCGCCAGTTCTGTTTCGGCTTGTAAATTTAGAGACTCACTTTGTTCGCTTAATTTAAAAAATATTTTTAAACTTATGTGTGTTCATTCTCTTAAAACCTCATTTCTTCTAAATCTGAATACAGCTTTTGAATCATCTGAGCGCTTTTGGATATTCTATTTTCTGCCTCTTGTAACTTTTTCTCCAAGCCTTCTTCTCTTTTGAGACTATCACCAATCTGTGATTTAGTGTCTTGTAGTTGTTGCTGAAGTGCAATAATGGATTCCTCCCTGCTTGATACCTAAAAATATAACTTTTCGTGAAAAAATTTTTCTTTTTATAGTTTCTTACCTTTTTTTGACTGTCTGAGAACTCCACAAATTGTTGATTGTACTTGTGCTGAAGCATATCCAACTCTGATCTAAGCATCTTTTCTGTCCTTTGCTGCTTTTCATTGGTGTTTTGCAGAGTTTCTTCAGCCAGCTTGTACTTTTCAGTGACACCAGTGTGTTGTTTTTGCAGTTCTTCTAGTCTTTTTTGTGTAGATATCTACAAACCTACTTTTTACAGTGATTAAGCTATAAACGATTCACATTAGCCGACTGAATCCTGTCCAATTCTTCCTTATGTTCTTTTCTTAGCCTGGTCATTTCTATATCCCATAAGTTGTAGGCTTGTTCATTTTGTTGTCGATTGATTTCAAGTTGGGTGTCAAGTTTGGATTTGGTTTCAGCGAGTTTGTCTGAAAATGTCACCTATAGATTAGACAATGTTTCAAGAATTTAGCTCTTTTACTATTGGGTGGATGCATGATTAATCATTGTTTTCTAAATGAAATACAACTCTGGCATCGTGTTTTAGACACAAATTATTAGCTCTTGGATATGCTAAAGCCCTTGGGTATGTTATATACCAAAATGTAACTTAGATTGTCAGCTACATTATGGTATTTTCCGTACAACGAGAGCTACTTGAATAGATTGTGTCAAAAACAAAATGTCAAAGCTGCATTGCTTTAAAAAACGATGGTTAATTATGCACCCACCCAATATATAGGAGCAATACCAGTACCTTTTATCAATGCTAATTCCGAAGTCATTTCCCTCAGCTGTATGCTTTTGTGCCGTTCAGAAGAGGAGCGTGCCTCTTTCTCTTCATGATTTGTGCGCAACTGCAATTTTATACGATCTTTAAAGTCTGAAGTCTGTAAAGGATGCAGATAGTAAATAAGCAACCGGCCTAGGGCACAAAAAAGTGTTTTCATAACTGGCACTGGTACCTAGCACTAGGAATTGGCAAAACTGGCACTGGCAACAAGTGCCAGTTTGCCAGTTTAATTGCCATTTTTGATAAATATTTGATTTATTTGCCAGTTTTCTCAATACTTTTTACATTGATGCTGTTATTAATGCTTATCTACTTGTTTGAATGTCTGGACTTTCTGCTAATTCGCCAAGGCTAAGCAGCAATCAGCAAGAAGAATCGTTCGGCCGGATGAGGGGGATGTACTGAGCCAAAAAAAGGTAGGTAAAAAGGTAGAGCATTGATCCGTCTACCAAAGTTGGTTGATGACTTTCTTCCTTTTGACATTATCTGATTTATGATGTGACCGTCCAATTTCAGATTTCCCGGTCATCGTCATTGAGTGTGGATAAAGAACCGTCTCCAATCAAAGAAATCGTCATTGATCATGAGCAGAATCCGAAACAAGTGATGGTATGGGCAGGAATCGTTACAGCGCCAGCTTCCACTTGTCTTGAAAGATCCAGACTCCAAAATGTCAATTAAACTGGCAAACTGGTAAATAGACTGGCAAACTGGCGATTCAAACTGCAAACTGGCAAACTGGAAGTGGCAGTGGCACTTGTTACCAGATGCCAGTTTTGCCAGTGCCAGGTACCAGTGCCAGTTATGAAAACACTAACGCGGCCACTGGCGTACGCGTACTGTCAAAAACATACCAGTTGTTCATAGTCCGCCATTTTCCTGTTAACTTGCTCTTTTTCCAACTGTTCATTCCTGAAAGCATTTTTTAGAGACTCTCCTTCTTCCAGAGAAACGGCCAACTTCCTACAATTAATAATTTTACTAAATTATTTTAGCTGATCAAGTCAACCTCTCAGTAACCGCTTTTTCATTAGTCAGCTGGGTAATTAACTTCAGATTGCGAGTGAATTCTTCCTCATTATCTTCTAATTCTTTTTGCAACGCATTTTTCTGTTCCTCTCCCCGAAGAAATAAGAAAACTTAAAATAAGCAACAAATTTTAAGACGGGAAGGACTAACAATTTCAATCTTTATGGCCATGTCGTGCATGCTGTTTGTTTGAACTTGCATGAACTTTTCTAATGATTCCAATTTTTCTTGCCATTTTTCCAAATCTTAATTTATTAATAAAAAAATTTTTGGCTGTAAGTAATTCTCACTAGATATGATTACCGTATTTTCTTTATTAGTTACCCGGGGTAATTATTTTTCAACCTCTAAAAAATCAAAAAAAAATTGGGTCGTTTTTGAGATTTTCAGGTTTCTAATGATTCCAATTTTTCGTGTGCTCAACCAAAATCTAAAAAAAGGAATCAACTAAGATTGCGGTGATTAAGAAAACGCGAAAAACAGATCTGCAAAATAAATTTTTTGAGCCGAAATAAAGGGTGCCTATGGGGGGTAACTACTAGAGAGGGGGTAATTAATAGAGAAAATACGGTATCTTTTTTATATTTAGAAAAGAGCACTCACCACGCTGTGCTTGTTGTCTACTTTGCTGAAGTTGAGAGGAATATAGTGAAGACTGTGTTTTTAATGAATTTATTTGCTCCTTCAGTTGACTATTTTCAGAGATTGTTGACATCTTTTCAGCCATATACTAAACCAAAACGATAAAAAAAATATGAAACATTGTAAATATACATGTTGAAAACTTCTTTCCATGTCCTTAACACGCTGCCTGAACTCGTTTAGCTCCTTTTCCAAATCTGCACAGTAAATTTCTTTGTCCTCATTTTGTTGAGAAAGTAAATGTAATTTTTCGTGGGTGAGTCGCTCCTCCTGTTTGTATTCCATCAGTTTCCTCTCTAAAAATTTTTATTTAATGTTATAAACACGGATGCAACAGGCGCCTATCGGCGCTTCTAATAATTAGCAAATAATAATTCTAATAATTGATAATCAATCAAAAATACATAAAAACCCAATAAATTAATGCAAAGGTCGAATGTAACATGACCTTAGGCTAATTTTTTCAGATGGTCAAATACATAACTAATTTTTTTTGGTAGAGCCAATTATCAGTTATTTTTCGAGTAGACAAAATACCTAAATTCTGATAACGCAATCGTTTTCAGAAACTCAATTTGCTTACAAACCGGTTTTATGATTCAAAGTTGACTGCAAAATTTTCAATTCCTCTCGAGACGAAAAAATTTAAATTAACTGTGTTCCGTGTTTTCCGCGCTGCTGATTTTCTGGATCTCAATCTTAAAATTGTTAAAACTCCGGTTAAATTTTTTTTTGCGTGGGATATTTTTTTTAAGCGATATCCAATATCCTGCACTACAACGTAACAGAGCGTTTTTTACAAAATTGCGTGAAAATAATGAAATTTTGACGCTACTGGCTTATACTCCTTCCAAAAAGCTACTTTCTTACACCCCTCCCAAAAATCGGCCTACTTTCTTACACTCAAACTACTTTCTCATACCCGAAAATTATGATTTCTTAGGAGTGCGCCTTCGGGGGCTTGGAGTCGGAGTCTTGGAGTCACCCATACCTTAGACACAAATCACTCGGAAGTGACTCTGGATGCATAAAAATAGTATGCAAATCAGAGTTTCTACATGCGCTAGGCCCTAGTATTCAAAACTATGTTCGACATCTATATATTTTTTTTTGCCAGTGGGTCCTCTAAAATGCCCCTAAAGTGGCCTTTTAAAATGACCCCTATTTTGTCCCCTTCCCCTCCCTATGCAGCCCTTTGTCCCTCTTCGAATTGCTTTCCTAGACTTTTTATAGCAAAATTATCACTCAAAAATGGTTTTTGACCACTCATAAAAAGTCGATTTTTGGAAGGGTTATAAGCCAGTAGGTCCGAGGATTGGGAGGGGTATAAGAAAGTAGCGCCGAAATTTTCTTATGATCAGTTGAAAATCCGCGGTTTTCGCCTAAATTTTGGGTTAGTATCCATTAAAAATCGATTCACAACTTAACGGAGCACGATATCGAGGCAATCTCTTTTTAACAGATAGCTAAGATCTCGCACTACAACGTAACAGAGAGATTTTAAGACTTTGTTTTTAATAGCGATGTGAAAAATCAAATTTACAAAAAAGTAAGACCCTACTACATAGAGATGGTTGAAAAAATCCAACCTATTTCAACCGATCTGTGCTTCTCTTCCTGCAACTCCAACCTCAAACTATTCTGCTCTTCTCTGTGACCTTGTTGTTGGTTCCGAAGCCGCTCATTTTCAGCTTCCACGTGTGGACATCGGTTGCAAGTTGGTTGTTGGATAATCTCTTTCTGGAGCTGCTCCACCAGTTTATTTTTTTCTTCATGGTGCTGGAGAATAAGGTCTTTATTTTTACTAAAACTTCAACAATAAACTCAGAAGTTGTCAAAGCTTAAATTTAACCTTTGCAAATCAATCAGCCTTTGATTTGTTGTCTCTATTGATGTCTGCAGTGATACTTTCTCAGTTTCAGACATCTCGATTTTTTCTTTTAACTTTTCTTGGTGTCTTTTTAATCTGTCGATTTCTGATTTCCTGTAAAAATTTCTCTAGATCAAAAATCGACAGGAAGAAATATCTCACGTCTCCTGGTGAGCACTCTTCTCAGCATTTTGTAGGCTGTGAGCTTCTCGTAAATCTGCTTCTAACTGAGATATTTGACTTAATAGTTCTGTTTGCTTGTAGCGAACTTGCTCATATTGTCTTTTGAAAGATTCTGATTCTGAAGTTTGGAATTTAAAGGCTGTCCTGACATCAGCAAGGACAGAGGCATATTGCAGGCTGGGTGAAGAGCACTCTCTTATATCTAAATGGCAAATTATTTTGCAAATCTATTATAAATATTATTAAACAATCACATTACGATAAAACCGCGGAACTATTCTTTTGCAAAGAAACTAAACCCAATCGAAAAAATTCCGAATTGGGGTATTCCAGAATGTTATGAAAAGAGAACTCTAGATAAATAATCAAATAGGGTGACAATTTTATTTTAAAATACTACCGTATTTCCTCTTATAAGCGCCCTCCCCAAAATCCGGAATTTCTTAAATTCATTCTCCGCCTTTTATACCAAGTTTTTGTTTTTGAACGCAACGTATGTTATATACCAAAATGTAGCTGGGAATCTGCGCTACATTTTGGTATATAACATATGTTGCGTTCAAAAACAAAAACCTGGTATAAAAAGCGAGAATGAATTTAAAAAATTCCGGATTTTGGGGAGGGCGCTTATTAGAGAAGATACGGTACAGTCAAACCTCGTTTATCCGGCACCCCCAAAAGTTCGTTCCCGCCTTGGGTTCGAAACTTTCTTTAGCTCAATTTTCAAAGTCTTTTGCTAAATGGGATTCGCCAGTCTAGTCCGAAATATCGCAAGGATTCTGTTTTTGCCAGTCGTTTTTCCAAAACTTTTAAATTTCGTCATAAAGACCCGCGAACCTCGGTTATATATTGAAAATCAGGTGCCGGATAACCGCGGTCCGCGGGTCTTTATGACGAAATTTAAAAATTTTGAAAAACGACCGGCAAAAACAGAATCCTTGCGATATTTCGGACTAGACTGGCGAATCACATTTAGCAAAAGACTTCGAAAATTGAGCTAAAGAAAGTGTCGAACCCAAGGCGGGAACCAACTTTGGGGGTGCCGGATGAACGAGGTTTGACTGTATATCAAATTTAAATTGGGGCTGGTTCCTTTTCCGTCGCTTTCAAATTTTGAGAAAACACGCTTTTAGGCATGAAGTTTCTAGTTATTACCTGGACTGACAGATCTTGTACGTTTGCTTAGCATGGATTTGACTTCAGGCAACCGGTGGATTCTTTGTAAAACATTTTCTAAACCTTCTTTTTCTTCATTTGTTCGACTAAGACTGGACTCTAATTTATTAGCTTCTCTGGCAAAGTTGTCTCTTTCTAACTCAATCTGCAACAAAGTTGAATATTTTTCTCCGTTTAACAGTTGTATACAAAATTTCACTTCAGTGTTTTTTCTAACCAATTCTTCATATTTCCTGATGATGTCTTCCATTGCTTCCTCGTGTGCTTTTGATGTGTTTTCATGCCTCAACTGATTCTAAAATATTGCTTTTAATAGGAAAAATCATTAATTAATAAGTTTACTACACTTTTAGTTTGTCCTACTAATATTTCCAAAGTTCTGCGCAACCTTAAACGAATAACTTATGTCAACCAAAACAATGATAGGGGTCTAGACTTGCCTCAAAAACTCAGAATTCTGCGTTTCCAAGTCAAAACCAATGTCATTCTTTGCATCAGTCACCTGCACACACAAAATTAATAATCCAAATGGGCAATTATACCAACCTTTCTTTTCAGCGCACTGAATTCAATCCAAAGCTGATGCAAACATTGGTGTAAAGTTTCCAAAAATCTCTTTTGTTTCTACAAACACAAAATATTATGTGTAGTAATTGTTTCTAGTATCAAAATACCGAATTATAGGGCATAGGGCAGGGCTGGAGCACGGGAAAAATCAGAAAACCAGAACAAATTTTCTAGTTCTTATTCTGTAAGGTTCGTATAACTTTTCATAATAATGACTAGGGTTGTCGAGCATTCGAAATTTTCGAATATTCGATTCGATATTCGAAATTTTATTCAATTAGATATTCGGTGTTTGAGGCTTTTGATTCTGGTTTTTGGAGGATTTTTCTATCGGATATTCAAACATTCACACGATCTAATTCATATATCAATCACATACAAAGTAAATTTATTGAGCTTCATTCCAAAAAAATCCATCCATCAACATGTCCACCACTTCATCCGGCTTCTCTTTATTGATTTTTGCCGCCTCGTTCAGAATGGAATCCGCTAGCTCCGTCTTGATCATTAGAAGATCCGCCGCCACATCTTTTGAGAGACGAGACCAGAGAACAAGACGAAGCGTGTTTAAGAACGATTTTTGAATATTCGAATTTTTGAGACGAGACGAATGGGTGTTTAAACGTGCTTTTTGAATATTCGAAATTTCTCGAATAATTACGAATAATATTCGAAATCGAATATTCGATTCGACAACCCTATTTATGACATATAGGCAACTTCAAAAGTTAGATATATGTCCTCATGATCAGATTTAACACTTTTCGTCAAAAAATTCTATAACTAAGACAGTTCTGATTTTCTGATTCTGAAAAGTGTTAAATCTGATCATGAGGACATATACCTAACTTTTGAAGTTGCCTATATGTCATAAATATGAAAAGTTATACGAATCGTACAGAATAAGAACTAGGAAACTTGTTCTGGTTTTCTGATTTTTCCCGCGCTCCAACCCTGGCATAGGGGCGTTTCGTCAAAAATTCCCGAATGAGAATTTTTAAGAGAACTCTAAGTTTGTACACATTCAAATTCATTCTTACTTTTTCTTTTTTCAGTGTGTGTACTAAATATTTTCAAAATCGGTAATTCGCATTTTCATGCATTTAGATGAATGATTTTGCGTGGTCTAATAAGGACGTTGTTGTGGTTTTGCAAAAGCTAAAGAGCAAACAGCTCCATCTTGCTGACGTCGAGCAATTTCTCAAGATCGAGTATAACCAGTATGAGAAATCAAAAACCGCAATCTATAAGCACATGAGATCAGTCCAACTTCTTGATATTTTCATAAAGGATACCGATGTCATGTAACATTTCATCATCTCGTAACTTCTCTCCTTATGCTATTTTGGTTTCTTCAAACTAAATTTGGCAAGAGGATGATGGCAGCAAAAGACGAAAATAAATTTCACGTCTTTCAAAATCATTCAGAAAAGCATTCGACTGCAAAGAGTAATAAAAAAATTTGCTTGTAAAAATTTAAATTTTCTCAAGAGCTAATGAAGATGTGCGACCCAATGCCATATCTGCAAAAAGGGTGATTGTTTCATGCTAAACCACGGTGTCTATTTGCTGATTGCCGAAATGAATTGATGGCGAGGGATATCGACAGATGCGCACGAGAAGAAGTTGAGCGTAATCCTCTGATGAAACAGCAGGTACTTTTAGGTCTTCTTGTGTCTAAGTAAGGATTGTACTTAGAAAGCACATAGTTATTTGAAAATTGCTTTTTGTTCCGCATTGTAATATTTTGTCTTCACTGAATAAAAGTAGGCAGGAAAAAATTGGAGTTTGCATGTGTACTCTTACGAAATCTAGTTGAAGGGTGGACAAAAATGTGAAATTTCAATATTTGATAGTTACATTTCCGAATAAATCGATTTTTCGTTACTTTTCATTTTAATAACTGTTCATGGATTTGAGGGATAAAAAACGTTACAAAAATCATGTAATCATTGAAGTTATAGCACAATATAAATTTTATGAAACCACACAGTAAAAATTACACTAAATAAAAGAAGCCCAAAAATATCAACAAAGCAGATGTGACTAAGAAAAAAAAAGAATCAATTTGAATGAGTACAAACTTGGCGTTATTCTAAGACGTTTCGTCAAAACGAGACGTCTACGCACCGAATTATAGTATCAACATCTACTACCAAAATAGTTGTTAAACCTGCGTCTTTTTCTCTTAGGTGACATATATTTCTGTAGGTAAGCTAACCAACGAACTATCAAACTCTATCGAGAATTTGGGGTTTGAATTATTTTTCAAATTCAAACCTCTTGATCTTTTTACTTTCAAAGGGCATTCGAAAAAATATGCTTGGGCTACCAAGTTTTTTCAAATCACTTTGTTTTTAACTAGTGAAATTCTTATATAACTGACTTTGGACAATTTAAAAAAAACTTCCACAAATGGTGTCATAAGTTTTTAAAATTACTTTAAAAGGCAAAACTAAACAAATTTGAATTTTCGCCTTTTCGGTTAGGTTTTTATAGGTTTATATGAAGCACAATAACCAACCATTGTTCTGTCAGCCACTAGTTGGGCGTCTTCACGCCTTGCAAAGGTTTCGCGCTGCAGGCACTCACTCAAGTGCACAACGTCTCCGCTCAAAACTTCATTGCTACCTAAAGTTACCTCCACTTGGTGTCTCAGACTTTCTACCTGCAACAAAATAGGAAAATAAATAATTTATTAAACTATTTTCTAATACCATTTCTTCTAAGAACAAATTCCTAAAATATTGGCATGAAATTATAATTTCGATAATTGAATTTACCGTAGCTGCTCGTTCCTGAGCCGTTCTCCATAGTTATGCAGTTCTTCTTGCTCATCATCATATTCTTTTTGGATGAGGCGATGGGTGGAGGAATGGTAGTGACTGTCTACGTTTCTATTAGGAGTGCTCGTTGCTTTAGGAAATCCAGCATTTGACTCTGGAAGGTGCAAGCCAGGTGAAGATAAGCTGCAAATATTAGTCTGTTCAGAAAGTCCCTATGCATTTTAAAATTGTCAGAAATCAGGTTGGTTCTGAGCTTTACGAGCTTTCAAAAAGCTAACATAGGCATTTTTAAACAGCAGTAAGATTGGCAATTTCCATACCTAACATTCCGATCAAAGCCTATTGATTTTGAGGTGGATGCCTGATGGATGAGAGAAAAGGGCACCAAGGGATAATAGTCCTGGTCTCCAAGGCTGTGTTTACTACCTCTCGATTCTGTTTTTGATTCAGCTGATTTTAGCCGACATTTCAACACCTGAAATTAGAGCACACATGCTAATTGAAGGCAATAAAAATGCAAACTTTGTCCTGAAGTCCCTCAATTATCTCCCGTTGACGGCGTTGTTCCTCCACACCCGCATCTATTCTCCGCCGGTAGTTGTTCAAGTCAAAAGGCACTTGATATAAATCTTCAAATAAGATTTTAGTTACAATTTTTATATTGAAAAAAAAATAAATTAGCACCTACCGTCAGCTGAGACTGTCAGCAAGGGAAGTGACACAGAGGTGGAGGGATTAGACATGCCAAGTTGCCTTCCATCTCCTATTTCACCGGACATAAACCTCTTTTTAGCTTGCCATCGGAGCTTGGTGAGCGCTAAAATTTCAGGTGTAGCTCTTATTTCTTTCTGTTCCTGTTTGGTTTGGGCCAAATTTTCGGGTAAGTCGGGTCCCTGTACAATCAGTTTAGAACAGCTTTTTTCCAAAGAGGGTTTTATGGAACAGTTAGAAAAGCACCTCGTTTTAAAATATTTTTCATTTATACATCTAAATCTATTTTCACATATTTTTTTTGAAATCTAGAATAAATCTGCGAGAAAAAATTATATTTAGAAATAGAAAAAGTGTTGTGAACTCTGAATTCCAACTTTAGGTTCTTATGGATTATCGGGATCCCACCCATTTTTGTTGTTTTTAGAACCTTCAGAACCTAACATTTAATAAGATGCTGCAATGTTAGTCAGCTTAAAATTCTTAATTGAAAAGATGTTTCAATACTGGATGAAGTCATTGGAAGGCGTATTCACCCAGAATCATATTCATCCAAAATAGGTAGGGTCCCGATAGCCCATAAGAACCCAACTTTTTGATAAAAAAAATCCTAAAAAATTGTTAGTTAGCTTACTAAGTCCATGAGTCCGACTGAAGGTGTGAACAAGAGCATTCGCTAACAAAAGTTATAATTATAACGTTTCTCCTTCACATTTTCAGCCATCTTGACAGACCGAACTGAATAAAATGATAGCAAAAGCATGCCCTCCAACCACAGACTATATAATTTTCACCCAACAATACTGAATTAGGATTAGATGAAACTGTAATTAAAAATAAGTAGACTTCCTCCAAATTATTGCTTGAGGCAAAGCACCGGCTACTCCCTATCTCTTCTTCTGGCCAAGTTGACCAGCAGTAGCAATAGTAACTATAGTTACGACGACAAAGCACCTTAAAGCAGTGCCTCCTCCCCTTGTTGTGCCATTCTTCCACACAATAAATAAATGTAGTAATTTGTTTTATTGGAAGGCTGGCTTCAAAATGAGTGGTTGGTCAGCCCTGGGGATAGGCTTTATCTGTGAAGATCTTTCAAGTACATTGTTGCCACTTTCATGTTCACAAAAGGGTTGGTTGGTTGAAAGAAAGCCAAATGAAAATAGCTTTAACATTTTTCAGGGTTATATTTTTATTTTCCAGGTGCTTGCAGTTTAGATCTCAACATAAACATAGCATTTGTCCTTTAATTGTTTTCCATCCTGTCTAATATGGATAGCAAAAGTACTTTTGTAGGCCAATTTTTCTTAAAGCAATATATTATTTACGGGTTAGTAAATCAAGAGAGACTGCACATAAAAATAGTTGAAATAATAAAGAACCACAATTATGTCGATTTAATTCCCAACCTAACCTCTGACCACAATTTTGCTTTTGAGTCTAAAATCTTGTGAAAATTTAGGTGCTCTCTTAGTGCGCCCTCAAAAATCTGAATTCCACCAGCAAATTTTATTTATCTTTCGTTTTTTGTTGCACCAGAATGTAGCTCATCAGGATCTTGTTAGGATAAAAAATTACAACAAAACCAGAAACAATGAATGTGAAATTCAGACTTTTGAGAGCGCAATTCAATTCGAGCCTTTTGCTTATTCGTATAAGTAGCAAATAATTGAAAAATTTCCGATAAAGTGAATTAAAAACACAGGTTAAACTGAATGCTCCACAAAATTCTAGTCTTTTTTAAATCTCTAGAAAACTTCACAAAATCATTTTCTGAAAATCACTCCAAACAGAAAAGTTTCAGATAGGAAAAAAACTTACAAACAATTAATTAATAAAAAAAATATTGCTCACCTTAACCGTGTTGAAGACTTCCAGTTTTCCATCACTACCCACAAAAACTACAATTCGCGGCTTGTTACTGTGCTTCTTGTTCCCAAGTATATCAATTCTTTGGAGGACAGAGCTGAGGTAGAAGACTAAGGCGACAGATAAGATCAGTGCTAGATCCCACTGATATAGCAATTGGTAATTGGAGGCAAGACCAGAAGATAGCCACACAAATGCCTCATTGAAGGCTGGAGTCTCAAACAGCCAATCTTCTCGCATGTCCACAAAGGTCCATTTGGTTCATCATCAGCGCACTCCTAATACCTACTTATTTCAACTCATTTATTTGTCTAGATAAATAAATAGTTGGGGTGTTACTACAACATGTTTTGTTGGTGGTTAAAAAAGAAGACATTTTTGAGAGCATTAAAGTTGAAAGGTGGGATTATTAAACAAACACACAAGAAAATTGAGGAAAGAGTGCTATGGTGGTAGTAGCAGTGTTTTGAGGCAAGAAGCAATTTTGCATGTGAGGGCAATCAATATTTTGCAGGGAGGAGGGGGGAAGAGCAGTCTTTTCCCTCGCACCCCCGAATATATTATATCCCCTCTAT
Organism: Ditylenchus weischeri; assembly: GCA_029231635.1. NCBI lineage: Eukaryota > Metazoa > Nematoda > Chromadorea > Rhabditida > Anguinidae > Ditylenchus > Ditylenchus weischeri. The sequence continues at coordinate 19,397 of JAMRYI010001357.1, forward strand.
TTGGGTGCAACAATAAACAGAGTTATTAAAGAAAAGCACAGCAGCCTGATGGCTGCCTCTATTTTGATGCAAAAAGCCTTTATTAGTTGCGTTCTTGGTAATGGGGGATAAATATGGCTCAAAGAACAACAAACAAATATTTATTTATGTTTAAATTTTCCTTCTTGCTGCTGGTTATTTGGTCAATTCCTTTTTTGAGCCTATGTCTAGCTGTGATTCTGATTTTATAGCTTCTGTTTAAGAGAATATTTAAAACTACGCAAGGAAAGACTACCGAAAAAGATACTGAGAAGAAAAATTGATTGTTTTCAACCATGTGCGAGAAATTTTTTCTTTCCTTACAGCAATAAATAAATTAGTAACTTAAAAAGTTAGCCGTGTTTGATGCCAGATTAATTTATTATTAGGTTGTCGAGAAAGCGTGAACTTTTTCAAAAAAACCTGGTCTTATGACAACTATACACGCATTCAAAATTTATTTGCGTATAGCTTGAAAATCCTTGTGCTTGAGGAGAATTTTAAACATAAATTTACTCAAAATGTGCTTTTATTTTAAAACAAATTAAAAATAAACACAAATAAAAAGGTGGAATCGTTGAAAAAAGGACAGTTGCAAAAGAAGATGACAGTTAATTACACAGACTGGCCTTACAAGGCTTCTTATTATGGTTGCACAGGCACACCGATTAACCTGTAATTTAAGGGTCTCCAATGCCAGGTGTTACTATGTTCTTTCATTTTTTACCATTTTTATTTGGCTTTGCTTTGACTAATAACTGTACTGATCATAAGAAAAAATAGGGTCAATCAAAAAGTGCCAGTAAAAAGAAACCCGGTAACAAAAGAGACGGTGAGAAGCGGGCCAACGAAAAAAGGTAATAGATAGGATATAGATGTTCCGCTACAGTTGAATGGTGACACCCCATTTTCTCCGCCAATTCCCTTGTCGTTTGGCATGTATCCTCGCGCAAAGTTCATTCAATCTCTTTCGTCGAAGTCGACAGGGCGCCCGGATCGAGTCGAATCTTTGAGGTCGAAATTGCCGTCTTTGAATCGCTTAAACCAATTTTGAGCCGTCCTGATAGGCATCGCTTCTTCGCCATACACCTCATTAATCTCTCGAGCTGCTTCCGTGGCTTTGACACCTCGATTAAACTTGAAAAGAAGATGGTGTCAAAAATGCTCATTTTGTCAACTTGACACTCCATTTGAATGATCTGAAGTTTAACGAAAATTAACTCCAACAAAAAAACCAAATGCCCTATCTTGTAGGGCGAGAAATTTTCTTGCGGATAACGCAAAACATTTTTCCAAAACATTTCATTTTTAACGCGCCAATTCAAATTAAAAAAAAACGCCATGACTTATCCGACAACCCAATAAATAAATTTCATTTTTTACAAAAAACCAATTCTTATGGTATTTTTTCTAAAATACCATACTTCCTTTAATAAGCCGGCACCTCGAGGGAGATCTAAAAAATAAGATGACCCCTCTCATTAGCCAACCACCTCTTAAAGTTTAGTTAATTGAGTTAATCCCACCCACACAAATATTTTCAAAATTTTGTTTTAAACTTGTCTTAACACCAAGAAATCTTACGTTTTTGTTATAAACAGTTAATTTGTCTGTGTTTACTTTCAGTTTTGAGCAACCATTTTTGTGATTTACCTTAACATTAATTTTGCAACATGATGGAATTCGAAAGCGACGACGAAAAAGTCAGGGTTCCACAGAAGCTCAGAGCGTATTCGACAGATGCGTAAAAGATAAACAAACAACAAAAATAAATAAAAAAAGGATGGTAAACTTACTTGAAGGAAAAAAAAATTTCGACTTGACGGGGTAAATTGATAATTTTTACAGCCATTCGTCTATCATTGAAAAAGAGTCTAGAAAATTTATTTGCGAAATCAATTTTCTCTGATTCTGTTAGGAAGTCATTGAAAAATAGGGATACAGTCAAGTCTCGATTTAGTGTAGTCTCGATTTAGTGTAGTCTCGATTAAATGTATATTTTATTCAGGTTTGGTTGGTTTTGCACTAAAATGGCTTCAACCATACACTCGATTTAGTGTAAATCTCGATTTAGTGTAGATCTCGATTTAGTGTAGTCTCAATTTAGTGTATATTTTTTTCGGTCCCGACTAATAAAAAAGTCTCGATTTAGTGTATATTAAAATAAATAAAATAAATAAGTATAGTACAATTTTTAAATAAAAAATTAGAAATGCTTTTGTCTTGGAGCGTAAAATTTTCGCTTCTGCTGTAATTCAATTTCAGTCAGTTTGGTGTCATTTTCGATTTCTCTCTGATTTTGCCTGAGAAGGCACTTGCAATAAAATTAATACATCCATTCGTACTTCCTTTTTTATAGATGAGCACTCCGATTAAGAAACGACGCGTGATTTCTCTTGCCAAAAAGAAAGCGATCATCCGAGCGGCCGAGAAGGAAAGCAACAAGTCAAAGCTCGCTCTGCAATTAAACATGCCATTAGCAACTGTGTGCCGATTTCTTAAAGAGAAAGAAGGTATTCTCGAAGCTATCAACGACGGCAGTCAAGCGAAGTGAGCGCATATCAAACCTGGGAAACATGACCAAATGGAAGAGGCGCTGATCGGTTGGCACAAGCAGATCCGAAGCCAGAATGTTCCAGTCAGTGGAGACTTAATGAAGGTCAACAATTTTATACATTCCTTTTCACCCCTCAAAAATCCCTCACTTTCAGGAGAAAGCACTAACGATTGCAGGACAGCTAGGGATTACCGACTTCAAAGCAAGCACTGGATGGTTACACAATTTCAAGCACCGCTACGGAATTCAATTCAAGATAGAGCAAGGAGATGCGAGAGCTTTAGACGTTGGGTCTCTTCGGGAGTGGCAGCAGGAAGTTCTGCAGGATTCTTTGAATTTGATCTCGGCGGATGAGATTTTCAACGCTGATGAGACGGGACTTTTCTGGCAGCTACTACCAAATAAGACGATAAGCTACACTAAATCGAGACTTGACTGTATTACATTCGACTGATGTTAAATGATAAAGTTAGCCACACTATTTTTCTTTCTTTATTTTTTGAATATGTTTGGAATTGCATCTACAGTTGACTATACTGACTATACGGGCCGGTCCGGGCCAGGCTCAAAGGAAAAAAAAAGCTCCGGGCCAAGCTGGGCCGGGCCGGGCTGGATCGGGCCCAAAAAAGATTAAAAAAAAAACAAACAAAAAAGTGAGCCCGTGTAGCGCCAAATTAGTGTCAGACTTAAATTTTTCAAATTTGGCTACAACATACCAGCCGATATAACATGCGGTTAAAAAAGATTTGGTTGGATTTGTCTTAGATTTAGGAAAAATGGCGCTCGATGCAACATACGGCTTGTCGTTGTTCAGACCGACAAACTTACGCTCAATTTAATATGCGACAAAAAAATTTCGAATTTTCTGTTTTCCTAACATGGAAGAGAAACATTTTTTCATTAAACTTTCCATGAATCATAGTTTTTACGTTCTTGTCTCGCGTATTTTTATCTTGCATCTGTATATATTCAGATACCGTAAATTTCCTATTATACGACCCGCGCCGTCTATTTTTCAACCATCCTCGGAGGGCGGCCGTTTATTAAAGAGAGGCCGTTTATTAGAGAGGAGCCGTATATTTTTTAATCTTTGGCACTAAAAAGCCAAAATTTTTCTTGCATATTTTTGGAAAATAAACGAAATTCAGTTTTAAAAATTAAAAAAATCCATTGTCGCGAAAATAATTTAAAAGCAAGCAGTTTGATTTATTTTCTTTATTGCTGTTTTTATGAGCGTTCGCTTTCTCTCTTTCTGCGTTTGTGAATTGTTCGGCTGATGTTTCATCGTGTTCAACGTGATTAGTTCAATTTCATGCTTTTCAGAATGTTCTCTAACAAGGATTCACGTACAAAAAGGTTTTCTGCATTCTTGGATGATCCGGCGAATGTGACTCTGCTTCAACGCATCTCCCATCTACCAGCAACTCACTTGGAAGCTATTCGAGAAGCAAATTACATTTGGAATCGCGAGGCTGTTCTAGAAAAAAAAGCGGAGAGGGATCGAGATGCTGGGGAGCAACGGGTTAGTTCCATTTTTATCTCTTTTTATTTTGTTATCCATTTTGGTTTCAGGCGCTTGCCGACGGAGAAAAAGAGATGCAGCCGCATTAGGATGAAGGCACACTAAAAAAGGAGCAACACAATAACGATGCAGCACTCCGCTTCAACGGATGGCTCGGGAGATGACAGAATCACTTGCTTCAAACCGGCCAAAGATGAAGTAAACTCGCGCTCGATACAACATACGGCTGAGCTCAGTCCCGAAGGCGTATGTTGTATCGAGCGGCGACTGTATGTCAAAAAAATTGTGACCATTTGCAAATTTTAAAATTCTCATTTAGCTCTAGATCTCCTTTCTTCACCGAGCCATCTGGCTCTCTGCACCAGCAAAGTTGAGATAAGGGTTTTTTCGATGATAGCTAGTTTTTAAAAGAAATTCCATTAATATTTTGATTTTAGCCATTTCACAAATAAACTTAGTTGATCACTTGCATGTATTTTTAGGTTGGAAGGAACACCACTTTGATGTTTTTGCTTCCCTGCTCTGATTTAAAACCAACATTTTATTGCGCCTCGCGAAAATTTAGTTCAGACAACAACGAATAAACCTCTCACAAATGATTAGTAAATAAACCACATATTTTGAGTTTGTGTTGACTCCAAAACAGTGTGTAGTGGTTATTGGCTGAATGTGTGTGGGTGGATAAAGGTCAACACAAAAGCTTCTTAATTAACTTCCTTTAAAAGCATTTATGCGTAGAGCAAAACTTTTCCATTTATTCACCAAATCCAACTGGTTTTGCAGGATAATTAGAAAAGTTGTCTGTTAGGTTTTCATGTTTTATCTGATTTTCAAAACTAAAGGTCAAGAATTTTTCGATTTTTATGGATTGTCCACATGAAAATGTGGTGGGTACACGACCAAGACTTTAGCAGGGTTTCAGCATTATTTTGATTTTCAAGCAGTCTAAATAACCAATAAACTTGCTCCAATTATGATCCAACTAGTGTCACCCTTTAATAAACTTCTGTAAATTGTATTTGGAAAAGTTACTAGAACTTTATAGAAATTTAAATTTTTTAAAATACAGAAAATTCGGGTGTAACTAAATTGCGCCATCAAAAAGATTAAATTTGATTCTCAAATTACTGAATTCCGCCTTAAAATTTTACACTGAAATTTTTCGTCGAGTTTTTGTTACAATTAGTGCTTGCCAGCCCTACGGGCCGCTCTCATTTTTGTTGGTACTTTAAAAATCATTTTTCAAAAATTTTTTGATTTTTGAAAGCTGCATTTATGCTACTTCATTATCTGTTCATACATATGTTTCGATACATGTTTTGAAAAAGATGAGAAAAAGTAGATGAGATATAGCTATGATAATTTTATGAAAAAGCAAATGCGTTTTATTTTTACTCACTTGACAGTTTTATTCTGATAAATTCTAAAGGTAAAAAATTCATGATTCTCAACATAATATAGTTTTAGACCCACTAAAAATCGTCTACATTGTAAGCGAGTCATACACATAGTCATTCAGCAGCAGCTCATTTTACAGACACACACTACAGATAATAGGTTTCTTCATCAGACAACTTCTTCCTTTTCTTGAGCGCATCATCCAGGTCTGCTTATCCAACCATCTTGCAACGCTCCCTCAATGCTCAAAGTTCACTTTTATTACGAACCGCCTAAATGTAAAATCGTGTTACACAGAGCGACACAAAAAATCAGATTCAAAACCATCTGGATAACCGCCACAGTCGAGCAACAAATTTTACAGACTTACATGTTCACTGAGCGTCATTGCCGAACTGTGCAGTTGGAGTATTTTCCGTTTCCTTCCTCCTGAGTCTCGTCTTGTCATTTGAATTTTGTTATGAGGATTAACTTGAGTACTATTTTGTCTCGAATGGAATCCTGTGTGACTTTATTGTAAATTTATTCATTAGTCAGTTAATTATTCTGTTGTGCGGTATAAATTGTTCTCTGTTATATTATCGTGTGATTTTAGTTTATCGAGAGTTATACATTAGCGCGTGTTTCATTTGTCCACAGTAGCAAATTATTCGAATCATAATAATTCAATCATTTGGTTTTCATCTAAAGTTGGACAAATGCAAATTTGGCGTCGTGCAAGTTAATTACTTAGGTCAAATATTTGATTCGACTGGAATCAAGCCAGATCCAAAAAGATCCATTGCTATCGAAAACATGCCGAGTCCTCAAAACGTGTCGCAAGTTAGATTTTCTTGGAGCACTAAATTTTTACGGCAAATACAAAAAAGAGATGCGACAGTTGCTTACTTCGTTAGATAATTTACTTCAAAAAGATATTCTCTTCGAGTGGTCAAATTATTGTCAAGTAGCTTTCGATAGGGCTAAGGACATCATTTGTTTCGATCTTTTGTTAGTCCATTACGATCCTAAATCACCTATAACTGTTTCTGCGGATGCATCAAAGAATGGCATTGGAGCAACTCTTTTTCATAAACGCCCTGACGGATCTATAAAAGTCGTTGAACATGCTTCACGCTCATTAAATTTATCTCAGCAAAATTATAGTCAGATTGAGAAAGAAGGGTTAGAGTTAATTTTCGTAGTAAAGAAATTTCACAAATACATCTTTGGCCATAATTTCATTCTTCAGACGGACCATAAACCATTACTCGCCATCTTTGGTTCTAAGAAGGGAATACCTGTTTATGCTTCTAGCCGACTTCAAAGATGGGTTCTCATTTTAAGTGCCTATAATTTTGATATTTGATACATTAATACTGCTGACTTTGGACATATCGATTCCCTTTCCCGTCTAGTTGCTAATTATCCATGTGATGACGATGAGTTTGCTATTGTCCAAATTCAATTCGACGCAAAGGCCGAACAAATTCTTATTTATCAATTAGAGACGATTCCTGTCACTAGCAATGAGATAGCTGATTCTATCAATTCAGATAAAGTTCTAAAGGATGTAACTAAATTTACGCGACATGGTTGGCAGAAGACAGCTACTCAGGCGCCTATTTCATCCTATTACACTAAAAGGTTTTCGTTATATATTATCAATGGTTGTCTTTTATTCGACAACCGAGTTGTTATTGCGCGAGCTTTGCGTGTTAGAATTCTCAAGACATTGCATCTAGGTCATCCCGGAATATAACGTATGAAACTTTTAGCTTGGTATGGACTCCGACATTGAGAATATCGTCCGAACGTGTGCTGAATGTGTGTCATATTCCAAATCTCCGAACAAACACCCACTTCAGCCATGGCCTGAACCGGATGAGCCTTGGTTTCGAGTTCACATAGATTTCGCCGGACCTTTCTATGGAGATTTTTTTTTGTGTATAGTTGATTCTATGTCAAAGTGGCCTAAAGTCATCAAGATGTCTAATACTTCTTCAAATTCTCTAGTGCGAGCCCTGGAAGGTCTTACTGCAAAATATGGATATCCAAAAGTCGTGGTTTCGGACAACGGTCTACAGTTCATATCTTATTCTTTCGCTCAGTTCTGTAAGAATAAGGGTATTTTAAATTTATTCTCTCCACCATACCAACCTCAGAGCAATGGTCAAGCCGAGAGGTTTGTCGATACTTTCAGTAGAACTGTCTCTAAAATTCAAACTTCATCAGACATACGTTCTTCTATTGTTGAGTACCTACAAACTTATCGTGCTACTCCCAATCCATCAATTCAAAATAGAACACCAGCAGAAATGTTTCTTGGTAAAAAAATTTGTACTGATATTTCTCTAGTAAAGCCTTATCTTGGCTATTTCAAACCTAAAGCTTCTCCAGATTACTATACATCCAACATGAAGCGAGTGTTTGATAATAATAATGCGAGGTTTAGAGAGTTTCAAGTTTCCGACAAGTTCTATTTCCTGTATGGCAGTCAGCGTCGATGGACTCCCGGAGAAAATCTCTAGAAGAATAAATTTCGTTATTTAGGACATTATGTCAAATTCATGTTACTTGCATGGAGTTCACGCGAATCAATTGAAGAAGCAGTTTGCTCTAGATGATTCTCTCTTACTCATGGTGCTTCGGGAACTGCAGCTGGAAATGGCGCTCCTCAGAATCTAAAATTCTGGTAGTTTTTGAGCTATTTCTCCACATGATTCTTCCACTCCGCTTAGACAGTCATCTCGACTTAGAAGCCACCCATAAGATTAGTTCATGACCCTATGACCAAGCAGTGGACTAGGTCGTAAGTTAAGTGGACATAGGGGAGAAGAGCAAGAAACCTTTCAATTCATTCATCCTATTTCATCACCTCATTTGTTTGATAGTGGCTATGTCTGTATCCTCTATTGTGTAGAAGCTATGTCTTTGCGGGATGTAGTCTCCGGTTTCCTAGCAACTACGGCGAACGGTCCCATGAAGTCCATGTATTAAAATAAAGGTTCTTTTTCGTTATCGGGACCTCATTGTGAAATAAGTTTTTCAGATATTTAAAGGCTTTTATTTGCCATTTAATGGCTTTGCATTATCAGAAATTTAAATTGCTTCGTTTTTTTTAAATTTAGATATGAAGTTTCGAGATATCATTCAATATTCGTACCAATGATTTTGGTCAAACTCGCTCTCCCGACTAATTGCAGACTATCCCAGGGAAGATGAAGAGCAATTCATTGCTATGTTAAATCTAGTATACCATGGAGTTGAAGATATTCTTACGAATTCTATTGAAATGATCCCCGTTAAAATTGCCGCTGCCATTAGTACTATCGAAGTACTATCTGAAGTCACACATTACATGCGCTAAGGTCTAAAAATATTTCTCAGGGACCAATCGTTTCTTATTTCACTAAACGTCAAGCTCTTTACATCACCAAAGGTTGTCTGATGTATGAAAATAGAGTTGTGATACCTACTTCATTGCGTTCTAGAATTCTGAAAACGCTACATTTGGGTCACCCAGGAATAACCAGGATGAAACTTCTAGCTAAAGTTTATGTGTTTTGGCCCGGTCTAGATTCAGATATAGATAGTGTAGTCCGTGCGTGTACTAGTTGTGCATCTCAGGTCCACTTAAGTATACTTTGAAAGCGTGGCCTAGTACTGAAGGTCCATGGCAGAGAATCCATGTTGACTATGCCGGTCTATTCATAGGTAAAATGCTTCTCTGTATAGTTGATTCATACTCTAAATGGCGCGAAGTCTTCCATGCTCCTAGTGCTAATACCGCTGGCTTAATTCGAGTTCTAGAGTCTGTATTTGCACGTTATGGATATCCCCAAAGTTTGGTCTCTAACAACGTTTCACAGTTCACGTCTCATGAATTTCTGAAATATTGTAAAGAAAAGGGTATAAATCATTTGAGATCCCCTGCATATCACCCGCAGAGCAATGGACAAGCTGAACGTTTTGTAGACACGTTCAATTGCTCTGTCAATAAAATTCGAAATGAAAGTTCTCTAAATGCTTCTATTGTAGAATATAAGGCTCTACGCCTAGTACGGCCATAAAAGGTTTGGAAAATTATACCTCATCGCATACGGGTATCATTGTTTTTGTTGGACATAATTATTCAGTGTTTTCTGTTTACGAAATTTTTATTCTCGATTTGTGTGCATTTGCTAACAAAATGACAAAATCTAGCAAACATTTTGGTAGTAAAAATTCAGCGCTACCAGTATTCCCAAGAAATTTTTGAACTTTTTCAAAACACCATTTTACCATTTTTAAGCATTTCCTACACGCTGAACACGATAAAAGGTGTTTTCACCTACTTTTCTATAACAAGTCAATTTTTAAATCTTGAATTTTGGTATTTTCTAGTTGATTTCTGTTTATTATAACTTAGTAAATCAGATGTTGAGGTACCTTGGCTAAAAGATTGAATTTGAACATAGTTTTGTTAACTGGGGCCTACCGCATAAAGAAACTCTGGTATGCATAAATTTTTATGCATCAGAGTCACTTTCAGTGATTTGCGTCTAAGGTATG